>JASDQU010105712.1:55930-69663 GCA_032191745.1 Picea mariana | reverse complement strand
TCTGGACCCCCCCCCCTTTGATTAAAAATAGAACACCAAGGGGGGTCTGGAATCCATCGCGGTCCATTGATCCCTGTGCTCGTTTTATGGCTGTACAGATCTGCGCACTTTTTAATATCAATTCTTGAGCCCCCCCCCCCTCCATTAAAGGCAGAATGGAGGGGGGGGTCCAGAATAAAACGTGGACCGCCGATTTGAGTGCTGGATTAAGAGTCGTCCAGATGTGCGCCAGATTTATAACCAATTCTAGACCCCCCCTCCCTTAAAGGCAGAACGGAGGGGGGGGTCTGGAATCCAATGTGGGTCGTGGATTCACGTGCCCCTTTCAGGACCGTCCAGATCTGTGCAAGTATTACCATCGATTCCGGACCCCCCCCCCTTTGGTTAAAAGTAGAACACTAAGGGGGTCCGGAAATGCTCTGTGAGAAGTTGATCCGGGCGATGAGATCTGGACTACTGGATAGTGACTGAAACATATGTCAGGGGCGGAAAATGTTCGTGTGTAAGGAAAACTTAGGATTAGTGCTTTCTCATGGGTTTTTCGTCGATTTTTCTCATACACACCACCAAGGGGACATCATTTCAATTACACGTAGGCATTGGAGTCATGGGGTAACAACTTTATCAATCTGGTTTTATTTGGGCAAGGCAGGCCAAGCAATAAATCTACATTCTAACCTACTTTCACAAGACAAATAACCCAGATTAAACTGTTGGGTTAAGGTATTATTTCTCCTAAGGGCTATCTGACCAGGATTAGACAGTCTGGTCAGATGTATTCACTAGTTCTAACCTACGGTCTATCTGACCAGGATTAGACAGTCTGGTCAGATGTATTCACTAGTCCTAACCTAGGGGCTATCTGACCAGGATTAGACAGTCTGATCAGATGTATTCACTAACCTATCAACATTGAAAATTTAAAAGGACTTGGTCATGCTTGAAAGGTATGACCAAGTCACTGTTATTGCATGGGGCTTTTATTTCAAATCTTTTTGCCCTCTTTTCTTTTTCTTTTTCTTTTTCTCTTTTTCTTTTTCCTTTTTCTCTTTTTCTTTTTTCTTTTTCCAAAAATGAAAAATAAATTTCCAAAAAGAACACTAGATACAGATAATATCAATAATATCCAAGTCATAAGTTGATCCCCATATTTTATGGGGTGATAACACAACTGAAACTACCACCAACAGAAGATACATAGGCAAAGGAGATAGTTGAGACATAAGGTGAAAAGGACGAGATGCTCAATTTGATCATGAAGCAGAATGCACAGTTGAAAGAGATGGAAGCAGAACTGGAAATATCAGTGAAGGAGAAAGAACAATCAACGCCTATGGAATTCATTCCATTGAGTGCAGTTCCACTCACCGGGGTAAGCACAACATCGGTAGAAAGAACCTCCATAGTAGAAATTCCCTCAACAACTCCAATGACATCTCTGGAAAAGACAGTGGAATTAGCTAAATCCATGGAAGAAATGGACTTACAGGAGACAGATATTAGCAGAATGAAAAAGGAGTTTGAGGATATTCAACAACTCAAGTCCTCCTACCAAACAAGCTACTCCATGGAGAAGAAAACATCAAACAAACTCAAACAGGAATTGCAGCAGCTTCGAAAGCAATCAGTGGCAGGAAAGACACTCGTTGAGGCCAAGGAAAATATTTGGATGGATATCTCCAAATCCATAAATGAAATATGGCCTATGGTGCAAATCATGTTCGAGAAAAAGGAACTGGTACAAAGGAGTAGGCAGGCTATCGAAAAAATAAAAGGAGAGCTGGGAGAAATGCCAACAAAAGCCACTAAGATCATTAGATTCCTGAATTCAAAAACCAAGGAAGAATTAGAAGATTTGAAGATTGAGGATAGGACATAAACCATCCTCAATGTCAAGAGGGTTCTGACCAAGAGAGGACGTATGCTACAGTTGGAAGAGAAAGTCTAGACTATGAACATAGGAGTTCAAATATTTTTCAGTAAGATCGAAGCTCTGCAGAAGAAAGGTATCCCAGACTTAATGGTCCTAAATGATAAGTTAAGGACTCTTCCTAATTATACAGAAGTTGTCCATGGTGGCCAAAGATAGTTTGAAATTTTCAGGAATACAGGACAGCATAACAGGTAAGGCGTTCTTAGAAACTTTGCATCTAGACATCAGCATACAGCACGAGATCCGGTACATTTTCATCGTCAGGCCAACTTTTTCCCAGTACACAGAAATGGATGAAATATACCAAAGATTACTCCAATTCACTATTCCCAGTCAGCTATGATGGGAAGAGCTATGCAATCTTATCAAGTAGGAGATGAGGTTTTCAAGTCCAGTCATCAATTAGATCAGACAAAGTCGTGTAGATGACTCACCAACGATCGTCCCCAAAATCAACTTGAAGAATTCGACACATCATTAACAATCCCTAAAGTTTTGTATCTTGTTGAGTTAGTTAGTTAAATTTAGAATCCATCACGTCCTGATCATTTATGACAGGGTCATTGTAACTTTTATTATAAATATTTCCCACTTAGAAGTATTGAGGGTTGTTGATATTTATGCCCGAGCAAGCTCTAGTTGTTGTAATTTTTATCAAGAAGTCGTTTCAGTAATACAAAGAGAAGTTTCACAGGATTCCTACGTGTCAATTGTTGTTGAAGTTCCTTCTATCTATGTACAAGTTTTTTCCTTCTCAGTTACCATATTGTCTTTCTGAATCTCATCTTTAAAAGAAGTTAAAGTTGCAAAATTTACCTTCATGTACTTTGTTCTTAATCTTTTATAGATTTAAATGTTTTTCTTCCGAGGTTATAACAAAGAAATTCTTAAATGCTTTTTTGTTATTAACTGATATCTCATCTTTTCAGCAATACACCATTTTTATTTCTAAAGAATCCATCATTAACACTATCTCACCCTGTGAAACAAATCTTGTAAAATTGTCTTTGACTTCTATCTTTTAAAAACAGACCCCATAGCCCAGTGGAAGCGTAAGTGGCATTCATCCATTTCATTCAAAAACAATACAAACAACTCGGTTACAATCTTTTTAACTAGCCTAAAATCTTTGAAAACTCAAACAAATGTAAAACTAACAGAGAGATCCCTCTCTGAAACTGGTAGGGATAGCTTTCAGTTTTGAAGCATTTGGTTAAGGTTATCTCTGATAAGTTTCTTCTTACCTCATAACAACCTCTGGGAATTTACAAAGTGATAACATAAATGGCGACCATACTGGGGAAGAACTGAAACAAACTTCCCACCCCTTGTTTTCTTTCCCCTAGAACAAAGACGACTTTATTTCTAGAGAAAACACAAACCCTAATATTTATCTAGAAATAATGTTCAGAGGTTGTCAAAGTTTGTGCATAAATAACCAAAGTCTCCAAAGGTAGAATAAAATCAATAGTTCTGGCTCCCAAAATAATTTCTAGCAGAGCTCATCCTGACCTAGAACCTGCAAAGGTAATAGATAATCCTGAAAGACTACTTAGGAAGAAAGGTACTGTAGAAATTTCAAGGAATAATAGCCCGCTTCTGAGGTCTGTTTCCACCCCAGAAAAGTTAGTTGTTCTTCCAGACCTTGAATCTGAGATACCCTTTCAAACAGGTCTTTTCAGGACAAAATCTGATAGTTTTATCAGTGAAACGGTCTTAGACCAAACTATTTTGCAGCCCAGGACCCCTGAGATACTTTCTCCTAGAGTTGAAGTTGAGCAACGTTTTCACTCCAATACTGACAAGCTCGAAGACCTAGTCACAAATCTTGGTCAGGCCTTAGACAAGCTCCATATTCAGTAGTCCATCAAACTTCCTGTTTTAACCATCACTGTAGTTTCTACTCAAAATACACCAAGTCACTCCATCCCTCCAAGCCCTTCCTCCTCTATATCTTCAGGCATTTCCTCTCCTGTCTCACAGGTTGTTGTTCAGCCTCCCCCACCAATCATGGCGGCAAGATATGCTTCATTGGTATTGGTTTCTCCTTTACATAACATGCCCTAATATTATCAAACTAGACTTCCACAGTTTGATAGTTTCAGCCCCTTAAATAAACAACAACATGTCGACAAAATGAACGATTACTTTGATCTGCAAGAAGTAGATGAAGCTGATGTGCAGATGAGATTATTTGCACAAAGCCTAACTGGAGATGTGAAAAAGTGGTTCAAAAATTTATGTGCTGCTTCCATTACTGACATGACTATTTTCCATCAGACCTTTTTAGACCGGTGGGAAGTAAAGAAAATTCCTCTCCAAATTCTGTCGGAGTATGAGAACATTCTAAGGAACCAAGCAGAGACAGTGCAGGATTATTGCACTCGTTTCAACAATCTATACAATGCTATCCTGACTAAAATTAAACCTCCACAAGGTTTGGCATTCATAAAGTTCCTTGATGGTTTTGACGCTGACATGTCTTATCAATTAAGGGAAAGAAACATGGCAACTCTGGAAGACATGCAAAAAAGTGTCGTCGGTGTAGAAGCAAATCTTTTAGCATGAAGGGACAGGCAGAAAATAGAAAAGAGGGTCACCATCAAGGAAGAACCTTCTACTTCCTCATCTTATGCTAAATTATATTCTCTAGCCAGAGCTATGGAGAAAAGGATGGAGAGACTCACCATGACTGACAGAAACCCACCTAGGGAGAATCAAGCTACCCCTCAAATCAAGAACCCGAACTTTAGGAGAAATCCACCCCAGATTAGGCAAAGAGATCCTAGGGATCAACGGGAACAACAGGGACCTAATCAACAGATCAGACCACCTCTCCAGGAAAACTATGTTGATGATGGGGAGGAAGTGATTGAGGAGTTTGATGATCATCATATAAATCTGATGGGTGATCATGATCATGATCATGAGTCTATTTTCCTCACCCAAGAAGAACATGAAATCTTTCTCCTTTCACAAATAGAGGTGAATGAGGAAGTTGATAAAATAGAATAACAAGCCTTTGAGAATGCTATAATGGAGGTTCATAGACAATATAACTTGAGGAGTAAGAATACCAATGACAATTCTCCAGAGAAGGCTACTAAAACCAAGAAAACCTCAGAGAATCCTCCCAAAAAATCCCCTGGGCGTAATGACACTGAATCTCTCACGCAAAAAACTCTAGAAATTCTTAAGAGAACAAGTCGGATAGAAGTTTCATCAACCATTCAAACAGGAGCACCTGTTGACAAAGTTTATGTTGATAAATCAGAAGTACAGAGTTTAAACAAAACCACCTCTCTTTTCAGCCTTGAAGGAGAACTAGAAAAATTGAAGATTCCCATTCCCCTCTCTGAGTTGATGAACAAGAATGCTTATAGGTCTCAGGTGATAAAATCTTTAAGTATCGAACCTGATATAGGTACCAAAGACTTGAATGTGGGATCTGTACTCCATTATGACACAGTAAACCTTGTTGATGACCAACCTGAGCTCTCGTTCAGTCCTGAAGTTGACAGTCAAACTGATAATGGTGTCGTGGCCCCTTTTTACATCAGCCTAAATATCCATGACCTGATATTGCACAACACTATGCTGGATTCGGGTGCTTCACACAACCTAATGCCCAAGGACATCATGGAAAAGTTGGGACTTGAGGCCATCAAACCTTACAAAGATATGCATTCTTTTGATTCCAGCAAGGTCAAATGTATAGGCCTAATTAAAGATTTATGCATCACCTTGGCTCAAATCCCGGCAAAAATTTTGGTGATGGACATCATCATGGATGACATTCCCCCCAAGTATGGTATGTTGCTATCAAGGTATTGGGGAGATAAATTGAGAGGAACCTTGCAGCTAGATATTTCCTACGCCACCATTCCATTTTTTGGTCAACATAGAAGAATTTACAGAGAAACGTTGATGAAGTATATGGTCAGTAGTCAGGAGAAGCCAGAAAATTACCCACTATATTCCGCACACTCTGACCTGGACTCTTTTATTTTATATAACGATGGTGATATTGAATAACAAATCACACAAATGGAAGATGATGCACCTGATCCAAAGGACGATACAACGATTGTCGAAGTAAGAAACCCCATGGTTGAAGAAAATGAGGAATTACCAGCAGAGTTCTGGAGCATGGACTTCGATGGTGTTGTGAGTAAAGAAGGAGTTGGGGCTGGAGTGTGGATGCATAATCACAGATCAAGGTAGTCTGAGAATCATTCATATAAACTGAAATTCCAATGTACTAAAAACATAGCCGAGTACGAGGCTTTAATGCTTGGCCTAAAATTATTGAGAAAAGTTGGTGCTAAGTAGATAATGGTAAAGGGTGATTCTGAATTAATTATTAATCAAATCAAAGGTGAGTATGCAGCAAAACATCCCAAACTTAGAGCCTATAGAAACGTTGTTTTAGATGCTCTCCAATGTTTTACTGAGGTTGATTTGTAGGTGATGCCCAGAGGACAAAATATACTTGCAGACAGACTGGCTACATCAGCAGCTACCTGTAAAATCCCTTTTTGTCCCACTTGCAAGTACACAGTGGAGGTGAAATGCAGACCCACTGTTCCTGACAACATCATATATTGGCAGGTATTTGGAAATGATGATCAAACTGAAGATTTCCTGCAATGTAAAAATGATTTCAAATGTACAAACATAGATTTAGAACAGGATGAAGAAGTTGTAAATAAATCTGTTTTTGAGAATGGTAGTGTAAATACAATAGATGCTGAAAAAATAAATGAAAATGATGTAGATTCTGATATCCTGCAGTTGAAAAATAATGTGTTATCTAGAGGTTTAGTTCTGTTGGAAGACTTGTTTGATTTTAACGATGTAGCCAAAAAACCAAAAATTGAAGCTAGTGGTAAAGAGGTTGAAGACTGTAACATAGGAACAGAAGAAAACCCCAAAATGATAAAACTGTCTAAATCACTGCCACCAGAGCAAAAAAGTAAATACATTGAACTTTTTAAGGAATATATAGATGTTTTCTCCTGGGGCTATGAGGACTTAAAATCCTATGACATAAGCATCATACAACACTGGATTCACATAAAAGAAGAACATAAACCTTTCAGACAGAAACTTAGGAGAATTAGTCCCAAGTTGCTTCCCCTGATAGAGAAAGAAATCAAGAAGAAGTATGATGCCAAGATTATAATCCCTTTGATATTTTCCAAAGGGGTTTCCAATCTAGTTCCAACCAGGAAGAAAACTAGCGAGATCAGGCTCTGTATAGATTTCAAAAATCTGAACAAAATCTCCCTCAAAGACAAGTACCCTTTACTCAAAATGAACCATATTTTACAAAGGGTGTTCAGATCTAGTAGGATCTCCTTACTGGACGGTTTCTCGGGTTACAACCAAGTTCTGGTCCATCCAGAAGATCAACAGAAGACAACTTTTACCACACCCTGGGGAACCTTCATGTATGTGAAGATGCCTTTCGTTTTGATGAACATTGGGGCTACTTTTCAAAGAGCAATGGATATTGCCTTTGTGGATGAGACTGGAAAATTTATTCATTTATCTGGATGATGTAACTGTTTACTCCAAATCTGATGAAGAACATTTTCTCCACCTCAGACGTGTGTTTGAGAAGTGCAGGAAATTTGGGATTTCATTAAATCCTAAGAAAAGCCTTTTCGGGTTAGAGGAAGGTAAATTGTTGGGACACATAATCTCAAAAGACGGAATTAAAATAGATCCGAACAGGATAGAAGCAATTCATAAGGTGGAACACCCTAGGAACATCAAAGAACTGCAATCTTTCATTGGCAAGATAAATTTCCTTAGAAGATTCATACCAAACTTAGCCAAGATTCTCAGGAATATTACCAATATGTTGAAAAAAGACACAAAAATCAAATGGAACTCTGAATCTAAACATTCATTTGAGCAAGTGAAACATGCTCTCACCCAATCTCTAGTTATGATTAGCCCAGACTATACCAAAGGCTTTGATCTTTTCTCTTTTTTCTTTGAACACACTATAGCAGCAGTATTGTTGCAGAAAAACAGTAAAGGGTACGAGAAACCCATCGCCTTTTTCAGCAAGGCTTTAAGAGACGCGGAGTTGAATTATAACATTATGGAGAAACAATCCTTCACCTTGGTAAAGGCTATAAAATATTTCAGGTTATATATTCTCCAGTCTCACACCATTGCATATGTCCCAAACACAGTGGTTAAAGATATTCTGACCCAAGATAATCCGGATGGCGAAAGAGGAAAATGGATTGCGGTCATTCTAGAATATGATATTGAGATAAAACCTACTAAACTGATCAAAGGACAGAGTTTGGCCAAACTGATGGCTGAGTCTAATTTCCATGCTTTAGATATTAACTTTTTGGTTGCAGTAGACGGATCGGAAGAGCAGGCGACTCCAAATGTAAAAGAGGCATTCTTGAATTCCCCTTGGTACGCAAACCTCATTTTTGTACTCTACAATTTACAGGCTCCTCTAGGTTTGACTAATACCAAAGCTAGATTTATTAAGTTGAAAGCATTGAAATTTTGTATTCTGGAAGGCAATCTCTATTGGAAAGATCCTAGTGGTATCTTGCTTAACTGCTTGTTAAAAGGTGAAGCTGACAAAGTTCTTCAAGATTTTCATGCAGGAGACTATGGTGGGCACCTAAGCTGGAAGACCACAGCCAAAAATATTCTAAGAGATGGATTTTACTGGCCTACTCTGTTTGCTGACGTTCATCGGAAGGTTACCTCTTGCCACCAATGTCAGATTTTTTAAGGAAAAAGGAAGCTTCTATGACTCCCAATGAAACCCATCTCTGTCGAATCTACTTTCCAACAATGGGGGCTAGATTTCATTGTTGAGATACATCCTCCTTATTTGAGCCAACATAAATGGACCCTCATGGCCATAGACTACCTCACCAGGTGGATCAAGGTTGTACCATGCAGGCAAGCTACTGACTCTGTCATCATCAAGTTTTTAGAAACTAACATTTTGTCTCATTTTGGATGCCCTAGAAAAATTATAACTGATAATGCAGCGGCTTTCAGATCCAAAAAGCTCATAGACTTTTGTAATCAATATCATATTACTTTGGGACACTCGACGACTTATTATCCACAGGGAAATGGGCTAGCCAAGTCTTCTAACAAAAGTCTGGTGAACATTATTAGAAAGACACTGCAGGAAAACAAGAAAACATGGCATAATAAGTTGGTTTTCGCACTTTGGGATAACAGAATAAGAACCAAAAGATTGATTGGTATGTCTCCATACCAGTTGGTGTATGACATTGAGGCAATTTCCCCCCTTTCATTAGGAGTTCCAGTCATGAAACTATTGCAGGAAACACAAGAAGAATCAAATGATGTAAACAAAGAATAAATCAAATGATCCACCTAATGCAATCCAGGGAAGAAGTTTACAGCAGAACTCAAGTGATCTAGGAAAATATTAAAAAGATTTATGACAAGAGAACAAAAGAAGATAACTTCGAATTGGGTGATCTAGTTTTGAGGTGGGACTCCAGAAATGAAGATAAAGGTAAACATGGAAAGTTAGATATCTTGTGGAAGGGTCCTTATACCATTCAGGCCTTTAGAGGAAATAATGTTTTTCTACTTTCTAATCACGATGGATCAGACCTGCCAGGAGGACCCATAAATGGCAGGATGTTGAAGCATTACTTGGCACCTCAGTAGAGAGATCACCATTCCATTTCATTGTAAATACCATTTTTTTTACAAGTCTTTAGGTGTAGGTGTTTTTGTTCAGGTGTTTGAAGCCCGTGGAGAAGGCCCTAAAACACTGAAAATGTCATCAACATTTTCGGAATAAAGCAAGTCATATAACAGAAGAGGCTCTAGAGGAAATTCTTTAAGATTATAAGAAACAGGATTCTTGGCATCTCGCAAGGAGGATACCATCCCCAGGTGGAGCCACTGTTATAACCTTATAATTTATAGGATCAACTGTTGATTGTATTTTTTGTCCCTTCAGTGTTTTTGACACTCAGAGACCACTACAGAAAGAAAAAGAAAGAAAAGAAAAGAAAATGAGAAAAGAATAAAAGAGGGCATAAAAGAAATTAAATGAAGCCCAAATGAAGCCCCATGCAATAACAATGGCTTGGTCCATAAAGTCTAAGCATGGCCAAGTCCTTTAAAATTGATGTTGATAGGATTAATGAATATGCTTGGCTAAACTGTCTAAACTTAGTCAAGTAAATAGGCCAGATAGAGAATAAATTTGACCAAATTGCATAATCTTGGTCAAATAGCCCCTAGGTAGAGTAATTTCTTCGTCCAACAGTTTAATCTGGGCTAAATGTCATAGGGAAGTAGGTTATAACTTAGGTTAGAACTTAGGTTATAGCATAGGTTAGTTGGCTTGATTTCAATAAAACATGCATGATGATCTATATCGATTCATATCTTTGAAGTTTGAAAGTATGTTACCTGACCCCCATGGTGTCAAAAGTAGGAAAAGTCGAGCAAACCCACAAAAAGGCCGCAAACCTAAGTCTCCACTACATAAATGATTTTGCGTTGGTAGATTAAAGAGAGAACATAGATGGACGACCGAGACACTGGCGCTTAGATCAATGGTTGGGATATGATTCCGGACCCCCCAGACCATTATGCCTTTAATGGTGGGGGGGGGGTCCGGNGGGGGGGGGGGGTCCAGAATGAAATGGTTTTTTGGCGGGCCCCCTACTCTAATGTGGCAGAAATCTATTGCACTTTCCTGGCATACCATCATCGTATCATGACATCACTTCCACCTTCTTTCCCTAAGAGTCCTATATCATAACTTTGTCAGTCCATCCCCCCTGTTTCACCCGTCACAAGTCCCCTCACCATTACTACTCTCCAATCAACACCCTCCACATCACCAGGTCGTACTCGTCACCCATTTTTCATCTTCCCTCTCAATTCCCCAATGACCCATTGGCCATTTATTATATGTTAATTTTCCTGTTAGGCCTGTTGATCTGTCCCCATGCCCAACGGTTATCCATTCACCCAAAAATAGCCCTGCTCCTTCATTCGCCCATTATTTCTTTTATCCTTACACCAGAAGTTTCCTTGTCCCCTTTTCATTTCAATCAGCAGCCCAACCACAGCCATTACCACTAACTTTTGTTTGAATTGTAGGTATTCTTCACATCTATGGTGCCAAAGTCCAAGAAAGTAGAGGCCGGGGAAAATTGTTTCCTCCCTCCTCCGATCAACCTTGACAAGATCCCATTGGCCGACAAAGATCATCTAATATCAGATACAATGTGCGAAGTTGATTTCACGGAGCTATAGTCATGGCTCAAAGACATTTTCTTAGATCAGAATGATGAAATTGAGATCTGGGAGTCCAATCTTCCTCTATATCTTTTCCCCCAGGTCCACCATTTCCCTAAAGTTTCCCTCAAATGCTAGGCCCACTACCTTTCTGACCAGAGAGCCATAGTCTCTTCATCGGGAGAAACTTTGTTCTTCATCACCCCAGAGGCCATTGATTAGATGATGAAGATACCCAGAACTAAATCTGCCTCCCCTTTCAATCTTGAAACCATAACAGAATTATACTAGAAATTATCTTTTCCTCAAAGAGCCCAGATATTTGAATTGTTCTTCCCATAGGACGCTCAGCTTCCCAAATCAAATTCCCCGTATCCTTCCTCCCTATTCTCAGAAAAGGGAAACCAAGTTATCTCATCACTTTTTTGCTTGCTTGGTTATTTTTCATATGAATGGGTGGATGAACCTGTATTAGGTTTTCTATCCATTTTCTCTACTGAGGAAATGCCCACCACTCAGTTCAATTATAGTGCCTTTTTAGAGGACAACATTCACGAGCAGTTCTCTAAATTCACCATAGTGGGAATGTTCTGGTACTCCTCCATATTGGCTTACATGTCTGTTTTCTTTCAAGAAGATAGGTTCTCTTTCTCGATGCAGAAAATGGACAAGGACAAGAAGCCGCAGGCGGTGACATCTTGGACTTCGCTGCCTAGGCGAAATTCCATAGAGTTCAGTTTTAAACAGTTCATCGAGCAATTTTACCACCCAGTGGTGACCATTCTTAGTGGCAGACCAGAACCAAGAATACATGAGGAAATTCAGCGGATTTTACACCTCTCATACCTTGCAAAAACCAAAGATTGGTATCTTTACCAAAATCACACTGAGATCAGGATATATGGATGTGAGTTAGCTCCATACATGTTGCCCAAGTATTTACCCGTGAGGATATTTTCCCTGGAATACATAAGATAGATGATAAATTCATACGACATACACTTTGTGTCTCTGAATAAGAAACAACAACTCAGAATTAAAGGGCAAATAGGATCTTTTATCTACAATAACTGAGGCGTCAGGGAAGAGGCAGACAGGTTTCTGAAGGAAATGAAGTTTGACGTTAGTTTCCTGTGGCAATATGACCCTTGCGGTATCATTTCGGAAATGAGGGTAAAGAATAAAAGCATTCCCTATGTTCATTCACCCAAGCCCAAAATCGAGAAATTCGCAAATCAAATGGAGTGGCAGGAGAACACTCTGGAAGAGACAGAAGAGAAGTCTCCTTCTCTTATTGTCTCATAAACAAACACGCCACAGTTTCCAAAGGAGAAAAGGCCCAAGAAGGATTCTTCACCTTCTGTCACTGAAGTCTCGGCCGAAGATTTATAATTATACACCAAGAGGCCGAAACCCACTCCTACAACTGACATGGCTAGTGAAAAGGGAACCCAATCCGATACAGCTATGAAAAATGATCAGTCACCACTTATCACTAGTAGACAGAAGATCACACCTCCTTCTTCATCCAAGAAGAAGACAAATACTTCATTAATAAACTAGCCAAAACAAGGAGGCATCAAATTGAGCATCTTTGAGAAATATGACCTAATCAAGAAGAGAAATCAAACGCTGACCAGCAACACTTATGCTCAATTTTGGAAGAAGACATCCATGGCACAGCACAGACTATTGTCTGCGTTTGATACAGAGAAGGGTAGAATGCACATGGATTTTCTACAGGCCCAGGTGCCCGACCCAAAGGCAATCACTGACTACAAAAGTGCAACATTCGAGTTCCACACCAAATATGTGCACCCTATTGATCAAATGGATCTGCACAGATAAACTGGAGAAATGGTTTTCTCCACTTTGGAAACTACCTCTACTTTGGCTGTGAAACTTCAGGTCTCTCTGAGCAATGTTTAGACATAGTTAAAGTTATAAAATATATCATCCTTTATGAAAGATAATAAAATTAAAACTTTGGAAGAATTGGTCCTCAAGATCGGGTATGACCCCTCGAATGTGAAAGCAGTCGAAGAGATGCTTAAAAAGAAAAATGCAGATATAGCATCTCTCAGGAAACAACTGAAACTACCACCAACGGAAGATGCACAGGCAACGGAGATAGCTGAGACAGAAGGTGAAAAGGATGAGATGCTCAAGTTGATCATGGAGTAGAATGCACAGTTGAAAGAGATGGAAGCAGAACTAGAAAGATTAGTGAAGGAGAAAGAAAAATCAACGCCTATGGAAGTAATTCCATTCAGCGTAGTTCCACTCACCGGGGTAAGCACAACATCGGTAGAAAAAAACTCCACAGCAGAAATTCCCTCAGCAACTCCAATGACATCTCTGGAAAAGACAGTGGAATTAGCTAAATTGATTGAAGAAATGGACTTATAGGAGACAGACATTCGCAGACTGAAAAAGGATTTTGAGGATCTTCAGCAATTCAAGTCCTCCTACCAAACAAGGCACTCCATGGAGAAGCAAACAT
>JASDQU010105712.1:22253-55830 GCA_032191745.1 Picea mariana | reverse complement strand
AAGGATAGAATTGTTTCCTAAGTGCAGAAATGAAACTTTTCCATGATGGAAATACATTACCCACTTGTTGCGCTTTGTTTTGCAACTTACTTTTCCACCAGATGAGAGTTGTGCCTGTAAGTCTCCATGATGCAAAGTTGATTTGTGTGGCCTCATCCTTGATCTGTTGCACACTGCAATAGACCTCCATCTGTCTGACCCAATTGTCAATTTTCTCTGCATTAACTTCACCATCATATATGGGTAATTCAAATTTAACATCAAGTTTTAGTAATGGAATTTCATTCTTATGTTTATGAACATGTTTCTTTGCATTAGATTTAGGACTTGAACTTGAAGAAGAAGGGGAAGAAGGAGGTGATGATGGAGGTGAAGGAGGAATTTGAGGAGGATACTCTCTTTCTTCACTTTTTCCCTTTGAAGATTCACCTATATTTGGTCTTTTCCATTCCAAATAATCCTCATACAAAACTTTCATCATCTCTGACATAGCAAAGAAAGTTTTTCGAAACTCTTTCTCATCAAGAGAAAGTCCCTCTTCTGATGGAATCTTCTCGCTTTGAGAAGTTCTCTTTCTACATCTAATAAATGGATTCTCTTTAACAATATTTCCTTCACCATGTTGTATCTTTTCCTTGGTTAACATGCAAAACTCAAATCCAAATGCCAACTAGCTCTGATACCACTTGATCTGAAAATATCTTTTAAACGACTATGGTTGAGTTATTAAGCATGTGTTGATTAACCAATTAAGAAGCTTAATGAAAGAGGAAGAAGATATAAGAATATATCACAGCCATATAAACATGTACAAAACTGAAATGAATCAATAAACAATAGAAAACTATAACACCAATGTGATAACGGAATTCGACAATCTCGCCTACGTCTTTGGGCCTTTGTCTCAATGGGTGAGGCTTTCTTATTTATGTTCAAAGCTCAATACGTAAATCACAGCAATGAAAAAAGGTTACAAAATTGATCTGGTCTTGTTCTTCCAGATATTAATAACCCAACAGAAGAAATGACACTCAAAATGCATGACCGAAGCTCCCAGAAATGGCTAGCAAAGGTGCGCTCCTCAACAGCTTTCCTGCATAAAAATGGCTTTGGCTTGGCTTTCCTTCAGCATAACTCTGATATGAATCTCCTCCATGGCCTCAAGAAGGCCTGGTTTATATAGATCTAAATTTGGTTATCATCCCCCAACTTCCTCTGAAGATCTGGCCTCAAAAAGGGCCCAATATCCCCCAAAAATGGGCCAAATCCTCCAAAAGAAGTCATAAAATCAATTAAAATCACTATTCTAAAGTGATATAACCCACTTTATGCACATTATTTGGGCTTTATCCCCCAACTCTGGCGTGCACTACTAAAAATAGGGTCACATACAACTTAGGTGGCCAAGCGCCAGCCCAAAGGACTACGTGATGGCCCCTTCTCCAAAATCCATGGTCATGTGGTGTCAGGGTATAGGACCGCACCCTTGGGGTGTGCCTAGATTTGTGGTTCCATCTCCATTACATATGGTGGATAGTGCTACAACTTCCCGCCTGGGTGGTTAAGGGAAAGGTGCTCGAATCTGAATCTTTGTGGTCATGTGGTTCAGTCAAACCATGGGCTAGGGCTTAGCCCCAACCCCCTTTCGCCCCACATATATATTACATTGAATTTATATAGTTTAAAGTGGGTTTTTAATACCCAAGTCCCAATGTGGCACGTTGGATAATGAACCTTTCCCAAGGCATGCGCTCAAGTAATGGGTCATGGGTTCGAATCCCATGAGCCCCAAAAACTTGTAGACTGTTATCTAGTGATAGAGTGTCACGTGGTAGCCCATGTCTGGGCCACGTGGCACCTCCTCATTTGTTGAATAGTGCCACTTGTCAACTGCTGAGTGGATCTTCCCTCTACCCAATCAAACTACTGTTGTGTTGCAACATGTCTCAATGCTACGTCATCATGATGATGTCATGCTGACGTCATCTTCGACTTTTTTTCCTATTGACATTTTACATGTTTGGGAAAATGGTCAAAGTGTGATAACTCTCGCATACAACATATGTTTGAGAAAATAAATATATGGTTGGAATCAGCATGATGATCCGGTCGCAATGGAATTGGTTTCATTCAATTCCGAGAACTTTAATTTTGAGCCTTTTCTAGACCTAGGAAGCCTCCTGGATCCGATTTTGGATCAAGTATTGAGCATATTTACGGTTATAGCTTTTGCGTTATAAACCTTTTACCTCAGTAGTTTGCATCATCAGCCAAGCAAATCCTTGTTTATATCCTTTGAAACTTGACACCCTATACCCAAGAGGAAACATTCCCCCAAGTGTCCATCTCTCGCATGCACCTCCTTGCATTGAGCATAGGTATGTTCCACTACTAGAACTATATTTCTTACTTGAAACACTCATTTCCTCCTTTGTATCATAGCATTCATTTGACTATGAAAAAACAAAAAAATACGGGTGGGAAAATAATATTAGTTTATTTTTGCAGTAGTCATGTCGCATTTGAATAGAGCACAAAATTTTTGAGTCCACTTGTCATCAAAATTTTGGGTTTAGCATGACCTTAGGAAGTTGATCTCATTACAGAGAGTTTACTCCCCCGACTGGTTACTCTTCCAGTCCCTATGGAGAGTTTGATAGATGCCTCCTGCATCTCAAAGTTTCATCATTGAGTCTATGCTTCCAAAGTCTTCCATATGTCTCATGCTCTTGTTCAAAGGATGTCTATCAACCTATGTTTTCCATTCCTCAGAACTATTGACTTTGCATGTCGGCCATACTGTCAGTGTGTCTCAGAATTACATGAATTTGTAGTCTTATTGTGCAAATTGTTCCTACTTTCATCATTGGTAGGTAACCTTGAACCTAGCAGTCGACATTTCATCATTGGTCATTGACTGGGTGGTTTCCCTTGTGTTCAAAGGCAAGAAATGTATTCACACATTGGGATTCATGCAATGTATTGGATGCCATTATCCTTATTGGTGGTTTCCTCTCCTTTGTCAGTGGTTTTCCTTATTGGTTGTTATTCAAAGGATCTTTTTCCGTATACAGCTTACATCTGACACACACAAAATATGCACATGGTCGTTGGTTCGTGAACATGTTCTTCATCTGATTTCCTCCAATCATGAAGCTTCTACTTTGTTCTTGATGATGAATGATGAGACATGCCTCAATTCTCTCCTTTTAGTGGGTCTCCTTCCATCGACTTTAGCCTATCTATTATGGAAACAAGACCTAGAGTCCTATGAGCACCTAGTGTCTCCTGATCGATGAATTCTTCAAGTGCAAGACCCTGACACCTCTATTTACACTTGTAAGAATGTACTCAGTGCCTTGATACGTACTTTCATTATCAATAGGTTGTCTCGCGTTTGTTAATGGTATACCTTAATGACTAGTAATCAAATGAAATCTCATTATGTTTGACCTCAACTCCTTTATTCACACAATGCATACTTGCACCTTTGGAGGATTGTGTAGAAGACTTGAAGACATCAGTTCATAGTCGCAGCTTTACTGAGTTGTTTCTATCTTTCATTGGACCAGTACCTATGTGACTTCAATGATCATGGGAGATCAGATTGTACTCCATTATATACAGATATCTTTAAATTGATTTTGAGACTGGTTTTATTAGGCCTTGTTCTTGACTATGACATCCTTTGGCATGTAGCCACCTTTGTATTTCCTATTCATTTCCATGAACAGATGTTTGGTATATTTTCACATGGATCTGCAGTGTAATTCAAATTGGCATCCATGTGCGCAAAGTCAGTACATATTGTAATATTCACAGGAGTAACTAGTTATTCCAGTTGGGTCCCCCTTACTCCACTTCTGGGTATTATAATGTATTTTGGCCATCACAGATACTCCTCTGACCTCACACATTAGGGGGCATCTGTTATAGAAAGATTTGCCTCATCTTATGAAAATTCGCTCATAAGGCCGTTTACCATTTCCTTATGCAGACTTGAAGTCCCTTTTTGCAAATCTCAGAGATAAAAACAATAGTTTTCCACATATACGTGCCCTACCTATTATAAAACATGTGTATATGCAGGTTGCACCACTATAGCCCACGTACATCAGGTTTTGTGCCCAAAATTAAAAAATGGTGTTGGATTTCCATGTCACGTCACGAGATCCATGATCCTGGACCTTCCACATACTGGAAACGTTCTGACTCGGCCCTTCAGTTCCACTTGAAGGCTATAAATGGGCCAAATCTGATCTATGGAAAAGAGGAGAAGAATTCAACTTTGAGAGCAAAGTTACTCTAGAGAAATTATTCACTTCATATTGAGTCTGCATCCCTTTATCCTTTTAATTTTGAACATATTGTTCAGCCCCTAAACTCTTCCCTACTTGATTGAGAACCTCATTGTCTCTCTTATATGAGGTTGCCTTTGGTGGAGGATTGAAGTTGTGGAGGTCCAGCTGGAAGGGATTTAGTTTCTCGGTTTCGAACCATGTCGACACAAAAGTTTGTAATTCATTCACTTATGTTGATTACATGTTAATAGAAATACTCTTTTCTCATCCAATTAATATCTTGCAAATATTTGAATTGTTATTCCATGGGCATATTTGTTATGAATGTTGATGGATTATGCTATTGAATGTGCTAGCATTATATATTATCACCATATGCTTGTGTTTCTTGGTTGTTGAGGAAAAGTTGCAGGTGTATTTCTTTGGGTCAAGTGTTCAATAGTGGACTTCATCGAATGCTAGGACAAGGTAGGTTCTTTATCTTGCCTCATTAGTATATTTGCTTATATAGCATACCTGAGATTAGAGTTGATTTTTGTAGCCATTTCCATCTGTTGTGGTTTACCCCTATCCTTTTGGGCACATGTATTACTTATGGTCTGTCCTTTAAACCCACCTCCTTCGTACCAATTCTTGAGATTACACTTGGTGCGACTAACATAACTACATCCCGTGCACAATTTCAATTTTTTGCAAATTGTAAGGGTTTTTTTAGTGGTTTGAGGGCCCCTTGCCTTCATATTTTAATTCATGCACTTTGTAAAGCAATCACACTTCACTTAGAGTCCTTTATTACAAGAAAGGTTATCTAACATAATCACATAGGGGTAAAAAGGATCACAATTCTTCTCTTTGCTTTGTTTCCACATGGATGGCTCATTTGGCATTTAAAACTTTGAGTTAAAGTTGTTTCTTTTTCAAACACAATCAACTAATTTGGGACTAGAAATCAATTTTAACCCTCAAGTATGCTCTTCCGCTGCACCCAAGTGTGATCTCGAGAATCAGAAAAATTCGTTAAAAGGAAATATTTCTCCCTTAAGTCACTAGGAGAGGACAAACCCCCCATTGGGTACCTCTTAGTTTTGAAAATTATCTAAACTCTTTGTAAGGGCCCATACATGCCCACATGTTTACAATCTTAGGATAGTTTCAAAAAGATTTCTTAGTCTAGACAACACTATAGGAAATTTTGAAACATCAAGTAAGGGCCCATACATGCCCACATGTCTACAATCCTAGGATAGTTTCAAAAGATTTTCTAGTATAGACAACATTCTAGGGAGTTTAAAGGATCAATAAGGACCCATATGTCCACATTGCTAGTTCTCTAGGGATTTAAATATTCTGCAAGCTTGTACCAAAGAACTTAGTAAGCTAGGTAAGAAGATTTGTAAGGACCACAAGAAGTCCACATGCTACAATCTTACACTTAACTTATAAAAATATTTTGCACAATTTTCACTTTCTTGCACACAAATCCACTCATCACACACATAATTTCTATTGGAATAGTGGAGGTTGAAGTGAGATTTCTTTTTAAGTACCCACAAAGTACTTCAAAGGAACTTTGAAAGATCTGACTACTTCTTTAGAAATTATCCACACCAATTAAATTCAAACGAGGTTTGTCCATGACCCCAATCTCTCAGCCTACTCCGTCTAAATTTTTTCTAAGAACACACTAAATTTTCCTCCACATGAGGTGCCTAAAAGAAATCTTTTAGTCTAGGTAGGATCTCAGGGGTAGGCATACAAATAACCCCCTGTTATCAGGTTCTCACATTTTGAAACAATAGAAATTGAGAATAGGGATCTTTCAAATCCTCAAACTCAAGTATTCTTATACCATAAGGCAGGGAGATACTCATGAAGGGTCAAAGGTTGAGGTCTAGTTATTTTGTGCATTCCTTCTTGAGTCACCCAACTCTTGTGAGGGTATCCAGCCCATGACCTGTGTTTTAGGCAGAAAACTTAAATTTCACACTTTGACCGAGGTACTTAGTGGCCAAACATAGGATATCTACCTAGGTGGCGGTTGTGGGATGCAATCGCACATTGGTCATATTTTGTGTGGCTATTGGGAAATATCGCCATCTCTTTCAGGATATGCACCCTCTACCCTTCATTATAAATGACTAATTCAACCTTCACTAGTTCCTCTTCTGGTGGATTCAGACCCCGCTGTCGAGTGCTATTTGAACGCCTAGTGCTAAATTGAGAGGAAGGACAATAGGTCTTTTATAAAAAGATCATTTATTTTTGTTTTTCCCCCACAGAAAAAATCCACCTATCCACATGCTTGTTTATTTTACATTTTATTTATGTATGATGTTTATTTGATTACTTGCAATTGTGAGTTATACTATTTTGTGAAGGGAAAAAATATAAAAAGCATGTGTTCATTTATTTCTCTCTTGTCACCATTTACACACATTCACTTTGCTAGTGTTGGCCCTTGGGTATGGAATAAGGAATAAAAAGAAGAACAAGGAAGAAGCAAGGAGAAGTTACGAACAGCGCGGAAGGCACAATGACTGAGATTGGGTCGAAGTGGGTCAAAGAAGCAGGAAAGAAGGAGTGAAGTATGGGATACCTAGTCGTTGGACGAGAAGATCGAGGATAATAGATTAGCAAGGAAGATGGATCATGGACAACTCAGCAAGCAAAAGAAGAAACCAACAAGTGCTTTGGAGCACCTCGCGGGAAAGAAGGAAAGACAGGATGGCAAAGCCCTGAAAATGTGGGTCAAGTGGACCTAGGGTTTTAGTCACCTAGGGTTTTGGCATTTAGGGTTTTGACACCTAGGTTTCAGCTTAAGGTTGTTTGAGAATCAATCTAATTTATAAATAAATACCTAGATGAGAGGGGAAGGGTTGTTGTTGGTTGTTGTTCATCATGGGATGATATGATTGTTTAAGATGTTGAGCATGATTTTGTTATTGTTATATTGTGAGAGAGGGAAGTGTTGTGTGAGAGAGTATTCTGTATTGTAAGATCTCCAGCTAGGTGCGAAGATCAACCCCGCAGCTAGGTGCACAAGGAGGGGAGATACAGAAGAGAGAAAGAGAGAAGATTTGCAAGCTAAGAGTGCAGATAGAACTGTATGCTTTCATATAATATATTATAAAGCACAGTTTTGTGGAAGTATCCCTAGGGAAAGGTTGAACCACGTATATATTGTTTTATGTGTGATTGATGTTGTGTTATTTTACTTCTATTATTCTATTACTGCATTATTGTGTTAGATCTTATATAGCTCATGCAATAGGCTTAAATGAGATAAGGAATACCTAGATTGTTGTGTGTTACTGTTCCGGATCCACTTTGCATTCTTTCTGTTTGTAGACACATGGGTCCTGCAACCCCCTATTGCTATTTCGAGTGAGACTACATCTGCTTCATAGATGTTGCTGAAAGGGCCAGTAGTTAGGGCTTGTTGGTGCGTTGTTAGAGCTGAACCTTGGGTCTGTCCCTGTGCCAATAAATGGTTCCATTGTTGGGACCAGGATCTTGTTGAGGGAATGTCAAGGTGGTTTCCATCGAAGATAGAGATTCAAAAATTGATAGAAGAACAAGAGAGATACTTCACCGAAGCACAGAATAAGAACCCTAATATTAGTACAAAGGATTGGTTGGGAAGATATATCTTTACTGATATACATGAGATTTTCTTTGGAGGAATTCATCAGGAGCTATACGAGTGGCTAGCTAAATTATCAGATACCCAGTTTGAGATCAGACTCAGACCACCTGTGGTTTGGATGGAGGCGTTGGTCAAGAAAGTCAAGAGAGTTGACAATGCTATGTCTAAAGTAGTAGATCATTGGTTTGATAACACCATTGGAGGGTATATTATTGAGTTTGTTGTTGACAGAGTAGAGTCATATAGCCAAGGAGAGAGATATTTCTTTAAGGGACCTTGAGGAAAATTTTTACACTTTTTGAAGTTGAAGATCAAGATGTTGTTGCATGAGAAGAACATCTTGAAGATACAGTATTTGGTCGGATCAAAAATCTAATGTTCAAGAAGTCAGACAGCGACAATGACACAGAGGTTGGACATATGCATAGTGGGAGATTGTTTAGAGAAGTTCCTCTAGTGAACGTGTTTGAGGAGAATCATGAGCCACTGGTATAGAAAGAAGGACTCTACAGTGGAGAAGAAGAAGAGCTATTGAATGAGGAGTATTCGGATTCTGCTAGGGCAGAGGAAGGAAAGACTGAAGAACCTTGCCAAGAAGAATCAGAGACTTTAGGGACTATGCCTACCGTCGAAGTAAGTACTATCACTCCTCCTGTTGTTTTAGCAGCATTAAGTAACCAGAGTAACATAAGTTATCAGAGCACTCAGAGCACTGGTATAAGTAGTTCAGTACCTATTCAGTCAAGAAGTCTAGGAAGATCTATGGCAGATGAGATGAGGTTACCTATCTTTAGAGAAGATGGATCTGAGGATCCCGACTAGCATTGGTTTCTATGTGAAGCCGTATGGAATATTAATAATGTCAATGACGAAGATGTTAAGAGAACCTAGTTCATCACCACCTAGAGAAACCAAGAACTAAGTCGGTACATGAAATTTGTTAAAGGGGTGACACAGCCTAAACCGTTGAACGATATCAAGAATGTGTTGAGCACAGAATTCAAGAAACCCAAGTCGGAGTCACAGTGCATTACAGAGATGAAAGAAATTAAGAAGAGAGTAGTTGAACCTGTTTGGGAGTTTGATCGGAGGATTAAGACCTTGACAGGCCAGTTGAGTTTTTAGATTCTAGACAAATAGAAAAAGGAGTGGCTCATTGCTGCCCTCTTGCCACACATCAGAGTTCCTCTGATGCAACAAAAGATCACTTCGTAGGCTGAGGCATTGGAGATTGCCATGAAATTAGAATCAGCCTTTATGGGTGAATCCAGCTCAGGTATGAGTCAAATTTTGAGACATCTAACTAGCTTATCATTGCAGGTCAAAGATATGAAGAAAGAAAAGGGAAAAGATAAAAGAGAAGACATCTGGTGTATCAAATGCAAATCAAAGGGCCATGATAAGGAGAATTGTCCTCTATTTAATGAGTACTTGGCCTCTGGAGCTCTGAACCCATTGAAGCATGTCACTCTACCTTGGTGCGAGGTATGTAGAATTTGACATTGCCCTAGTGAATGTTACTATTTGCAAAAGTATGTCCAGACACCCACAAATCTGTATTGCACGTTATGTAAGTCTGTGGGGCATGATGATAGGGATTTCAAAGCTTATGACCTCATGCATGAAAGGTCAATGGATATATACAAAATTCAAGGTGAATTACAGCAAGAAGGAAACACTGCACAATATAATTCCCCGGGAAGAGAAAACTTTAACCCTCACGGTGGATTCAGAGGAAGAGGAAGAGGAAGAGGAGGAGGCATGGGTCGAGGTTGAGGGAAGATCATTTTTTATAACTGCACCCAGCTGGGTCATTTAGCAGGGGACTATCAGAACCCTTGTACCACTTGCAGTTACTGCAACTCATTCAAACATGTTATTGAGGAATGTTCAACATTGTTGGCTAAGCTTTAGGAGAGACGGGATGGGAACCCACAAGTACCACTAATATTAGTTGAACCTCGTGGAGAGGACCCCAGAGTCATTTTTATCATGAGAGGAGGCACTTCTATAGGAGAAGACAGAGTGACTCCAGATAAGAATACAAAGGGATCAGGGGTGAGAAAAGATGCAGAGAAGACATAGTTGTTCAATCCAAGGAGGGAGAAGCAGACATTTGAGGAGGCTCGAAGAGAATTTGGAGGAGAATGGGGCTCTTCATTGAAGGAACAACCAGAACTAAAATAATGTGGAATGCCTCTGACGTTTGATCAATCTGCCTCACCGGAAGAAGGAAAAGAGGTAAGTAAGATTATAGGATTCTTATATATAGTTATTGATTTAATTAAAGATGAGAAGGTTGTACAAGAACTACAACACCTCATAAGTCAATATGATATAGGAAGAGTGGACGCTATGTTGAATAGGATTGTGAACCAAGTTTCAAGGAAGAGAAGGACAAATAAGGAGCTACACCTAAATGTTCATATTGGAGACTATGATATAGTTTATGTGGTCCTCGACTTAGGATCAGAAGTCAATGTGATGATGAAGAAGACCTGGGCACTGATAGGGAAACCAAATCCGATTTACTCCCCTATCACACTTAGAATGGTTAATCAACAGGTGGGGAGTCCTTTTGGAAGACTGGAACATGTCCATGTGGACATTGACGGGGTAAGAACATTTGTAGACTTTGAATTCATTGAGATTGTGGATGAGAGTTGCCCTTATCCTGCATTGTTGGGTGTCGATTGGGCCTTCAAAAATTCAACTGTTGTTGATCTAAAGAAGAGGAGAATGACATTCAAGGGTAATGGCCTTAGGTTCATTGCACCCTTGGACCCTGACGAAGGTCGCAGGTACATAGAGCCAATCAGAGAAGAATACCATGCATATGAACTAGAAAATATTTACAAATTGACAGCAAGACAATAGGATTACATTAATCCTACAGTAGACAGGAACTTGAGTTGGTGAAGTAAGAGCGCATGCTCGTCAGACTCAGAAGAAGCACTGGAGAACTAGCATAGTAAAATGTATGAATTTTGTGCGCAAATATGTGCCAGATTGACCAAGGAAGCTTACTGCATCGGCACAAAAGTAAGTAACCTACCCACATTTGATGGTTTGAATCCTTTAGAAACATTTTTACTAGAATTTGAAGAAATTGTACCAGCACAACAAAGGTTGTTGGCACTGGATGAATCCTTGAAAGCAACTCCAGCGAGATGGTGGGGAACACATAAGTAGAGCATCGTGGAATGGGTGCAATGTTGCACTTTGATGACAACGTGAGTTTCAGACAACAACGAAGGGTGTGAAGTTTAGTAAATAGGTCAGAGCTACCCGAAAGACCACGTGTGAAGCTATGAGGAAGCCTAGAGTAGCATTCCTCGGGAACAATGGGTGCACAAGTTCATTAACACATTGGCTACAACACCTATCAATTGGTATCTACAGGCTGAACTATGCCACGCCACTTCAGATTGGTACGGTATGACTTGGAACTTTCTCACTACATTTTTTTTTGAAAATCAACACCCTACAATAGATTAGGTGTTACAAGTTATACGGGAGAAAATTTTTGAGGAGGTACCTAATTTCCCTGTAGAACAAGAGGAAGAAGAATGGACTACACCTTTTTAGATATTACAGGGTTGCTACAATATAAATGTTGATGAAGATAATGATCCTAGGAATGTGAACATCACAGAAAATGAGGGACAGAGAGACATAGAGAGACCTGGGGTCGAACTGCCTTTTATTGGGAAGCCCATTAAAATCAAGAAAGTCAATATTGGAACGAAGGAAACACCCAAACTAGCAAACATTGGAGATTACTGGGATGAGGCCACTATTGACAAGATCATAGAATTACTACATGAATATCAAGACTTGTTTCCAACCAAGTTCAGAGATATGAAGGGCATTAAAGGGCCCATGGGAGAGATGAAGATTCCCTTGAAACTAGATGCAAGACTAGTCAAGCAAAGACCCTACAGACTGAATCCTAAATATAAGAAGAAGGTTAGGATTGAATTAGATAGAATGTTGGAAGCAGGAATCATAGAACCTATCAAAGAATCAGAATGGATTAGCCCTATGGTGGTCCAAGGTAAGAAAACAGGAGAGATTAGGATTTTTGTAGACTTGAGGAAATTGAACGATGCATTTTTACATGATCCCTTTCCTACACCATTCACTAACGAAGTGTTAGATAATGTTGGAGGATAGGAAGTCTACTCCTTCACAGATGGATTTTCAGAGTACCATCAGATCAGGATTGCCAAGGAAGATCGACATAAGACCACATTTTCCACAGAATGGGGATCTTTCCAATACATAGTGATGCCCTTCGGACTGAAGAATGCACCAGCCATGTTTTCCAGGGTGGTGGTCAAAGCATTCAAGGAGTTTTTACATAAATTTTTAGAAGCATATTTTTATGATTGGATTATTTTTAGTTTATTACAAGATCATATTGAGTGTTTAAGAATAATGTTGGATAAGTGCAGGCAATGCTAGATTGCCCTGAACCTGAAAAAGTGCATTTTCTTGTCACCTTTTGAGTATTGCTAGGGCATATTGTATGCAAGCAGGGGTTGTTGGTAGATCCTTCTAAGATCACCATTATTGTTGATCTACCTCCCCCTACTTTAGTAAGAAAGTTGCGCACTACGCTGGGGCATACAGGATACTATGGGAAGTTCATCAAAGGCTATGCACAGATAATAACACCCATGGAGAAGTTGTTAAATAAGGATTGTCATTTTCAATGGACAGAAGAATGTCAGCAGAGCTTCGACACACTAAAATAGAAAATGGTTACAACGCCTATCTTGGTTTTCCTAGACTGGAGCAAGGAATTCCAAGTGCATGCCAATGCCTCGTCCATTGCATATGGAGCAGTGTTAGCACAACCAGGAGCAGGAGATATTGACCACCCGTTAGCCTTTTCTAGCAGGAATCTTTCTACAGCTGAGATAAATTACACCATCACTGAAAGAGAAGGACTAGCTATGGTGTATGCGCTGCAGAAATTTTGATGCTACTTATTGGGAGGACATTTCAAGATGTTGACCGATCACTTATTCAACAAGCCAATGTTGGGGGGGATAATCTGCAGATGGCTATTGTTATTTCAAGAATATGATTTTAAAATTGTGGTCAAGCCAGGGAGAATGAATAACCTGACCACTTGTCTAGGTTAGAGCATGGAGAGGAACCTACTAGCTTGGAAGATACACTACCAGATGCACATCTTCTAGCCATCATAAGAGTTGATGATCACTTCACAGAGATAGTACAGTTCCTGTCTACAGGAATGGCACCTAGTGAATATACAATTATCTAGAAGAAACAACTGGTAGTGTGCGCTACAGACTTTTCACTTATTGTTGGAAAACTATACAAGATGGGGCCTGATGAGATCTTGAGGAGATGTGTTATGGAGACAGAGAGACCATTGATCCTCATAGAAGCACATAAAGGCATCGCAGGAGGACACTATGGAGGGAAAGCAACAACGCAAAAGATTCATAGAGTTGGCCTCTAGTGGCCTACTCTATATAAGGATGCCAAGGAATACTATAAGGACTGCGATGTATGCCAGAGAATTGGGAAACCTTCCAGAAGAGATGAGATTCCCTTAACACCTCAGCTAACCTTACAAGCATTTGAGAAATGGGCCATTAATTTCGTGGGACCTATCAACCCACCAGGGAAGTACACAGAAGCCCGCTACATCATCATTGTGAAAGAGTACTTGACTAGAGAGGCAGAAGCAAGAGTAGTTAAGGTCTGTAGTGAAAATATAGTTGCATGATTTATATTTGATGATATCATAACTAGGTTTGGATACCCAAAGATCCTTATGAGCAATCAAGGTACACATTTTATTAATAAGACTATTGAAGCTTTGACTCGGGAATTTGAAGTTCACCACCAGAAAAGCACACCTTACCACCCGCAGGTGAATAGGACGGTCGAAGATTTCAATAAGATATTGGAGACAAAGTTGACGAATATTTGTAGTGTCAATAGAGACAATTGGGATTTGAGAGTGCCAACAGTATTATGGGAATTTCGAACTACTTGCGAGAAGCTGACAATGCAAACTCCATTTAAATTATTTTATGGCCTAGAAGCAGTTGTACCGATGGAATATTTGGTCCCCAGCCTAAGGATTGTAGCATTTACAGATATGTATGACACTAGTGTTGTTCAAGATAGGCTTGCATAGTTAGTGGAACTAGAAGAAGACAAATTTATTGCAGGATTCCATCAAAAAGTACAGAAGGAACGCGAGAAGGCCTACCATGATAGGCATATCAAAAAGAAGGCATTCAGGCAAGGAGACTTGGTATTGGTATATGACATTAAGTTTATGAAGCATCCAGGGAAGTTCAGAACACATTGGCTTGGGCCATTTGAGGTCGCCTATGTTACAGAAGGAGGAGTTGCGCAGTTGAAGACACTGAATGGAGAATGGAAGGAAGGTCTAGTGAATGGGAGTCGGTTGAAATTGTATTATGACAACCAGTTGCCTCGCAACTCTCAGTAAAAGAAAAGGAAGAAGGGTCTAGGTACCAGGTGTAGTTGAAAATGGGTAGCAGACACAGAAAAGACAATCTACACATGACAGGGAGGGACAAAGCATAAATCAAGTCAAAGTAATGCAAAGAGTTCAGTCCTGCAGTGACTTGGGATGAGTCGCAGGTGAGTGTTGGGGGCTTGTTGGCCCTTGGGTATGGAATAAGGAAGAAAACGAAGAAAAAGGAAGAAGGAAGGTGAAGTTACGAACTGTGCAGAAGGCACAATGACTTTGATTGGGTCGAAGTGGGTCAAAGAAGAAGAAAAGAAGGAGTGAAGTACGAGAGAGCTAGTTGTTGGATGAGAAGATCGAGGACGACAAATCAGCAAGGAATATGGATTGTGGACAACTCGGCAAGTGAAAGAAGAAACCAACGAGTGCTTTGGAGCACCTTATGGGAAAGAAGGAAATACAGGCTGGAGAAGCCCTGAAAATGTTGGTCAAATGGACCTAGGGTTTTAGTCACCTAGGTTTTTGGCATTTAGGGCTTTGACACCTAGGTTTCGGCCTAAGTTTGTCTGAGAATCAATGTAATGTATAAATAAAGACCTAGATGAGAGGGGAAGGGTTGTTGTTGGTTGTTGTTCTTTGTGGGATGATATGATTGTTTAAGCTATTGAGCATGATTCTACTATTGTTGAATTGTGAAAGAGGGAAGTGTTGTGTGAGAGAGCATTTTGTATTGTAAGATCTTCAGCTGGGTGCGAAGATCAACCCTACAAATGGGTGCGCAGGGAGGGGAGATAGAGAAGAGAGAAAGAGATAAGATATGCAAGCTAAGAGCACAAATAGAACTGTATGCTTTCATATAATATATTATAAAGCACATTTCTATGGATGTAGCCCTACAGAGAGGGTGAACCATGTATATCTTATGTTATGTGTTATTGATGTTGTTTTCTTTTACTTAAGTTATTATGTTACTGTATTGTTGTGTTAAATCTGATATAGCTCACGAGTAGGCTTAAAGGAGATAAGGAATAACTATATTGTTGTGTGTTACTATTTTGGATCCACTTTGCATTCCTTCTAGTTGTAGACACCTGTGTCCTACAACCCCCTATTGCTACTTCGGGTGAGACTACATATGCTTTGCAGGTGTTGCTGAAAGGGCTAGTAGTTAGGGCTTGTTGGTGCATTGTTAGAGTTGAACCTCATGTCTTCCCCTATGCCAACAGCTAGTCGGAACCATAGGGGAACCATAGAATCCTCCTCATTCTAGATGCTTACAGAATATCCCTCCTAGTTTAGGAGGAGTCCCTAGTCTCTCCAACTCACCATCTCAACCATCTCACATCTTAGTGAGCGCTACTATCTTGGGATTAGATTTACTTGGTTCCACTTTGCTTGGGTCAAATACCCAAGGAAATCCATCTATCTGTTCTCCTTCACAAGGAGGCAAGGGTCAAAATGCTTCTCAAGGAAGAAGAACAAACCCACCAAATCCCTCTCAAGGGACAACTTCACTATCTACACACACAATGGTTGGAACTAATCCTCAGCCAAAACCTCCTTTGCCATACTTGGCATCCCTCAACATTCCTGATTTAACCAAACTCATGAATGACCCCATTTTACATGATGCCACTTGGCCCAATATGCCTACCAAGCTACCTTCAGACATTCTGAAGTTTGAAGGAAAACCAGGGGAAGACCCTGCCAACCATGTTATTACCTTCCACTTATGGTGCTCTTCAAACAACATCATTGATGATTACATCCACTTGAGGTTATTTCAAAGAACCCTCACCGGTTCACCAGCCAAATGGTATGTGGATGAAAAATCAGGGTCCAATGTGACCTTTGAATCATTGGCCAAGGCCTTTTTGTCCTTTTTTCAGTTACCAGTTCACCATGACACTGGCTTAGAACTTCTCTCTGAGTTCAAACAAACCACTGCTTTCCATATCACCAACCACATCCATGAATGGCATCGGCGACATAGTTTGTGTAAAGTAGAAACCACCAAAGAACAACGTCTCGATTGGTTTCTTAAATCACTCATCCCTGTGATGGCCAAGGATGTAGTATCCAATTTTCCTCAATCAGAAGAGGAAGCCATTAATATATGCCTAATCAGGTTACTTGTACACAATATTTCCTGATTCACCCAGACTCCTACCATTTGGCCTAGACAAACTTGGGTTTTCTCACACTGCAGATGGGTTGTTTGGTTCTATGACACACCTCAACCCTTACAGCCACTCATCACCTACTTATGGTGCAAATCAATATCCTCAACCATATGGAGGGATGTCTTATTACCCTCCTTCCACTCATACATAGTCATATCCTGTTGTTCCTCCTTAGTTGTTGGGAGGACCCCCACTAGTACCCATGATGCATTCGATATCTCAATCAAGTACGGGTCCACCCCCAACCCCCTTATATAACCCCAATAGTAGTGGAAATACTTACACTTCCTATATGCCATATGGATTATCTCCACAAAAAATCCATATTTTCCATTTCCTGGTCCTCCCTATCTGATTGCTCCTCCACCAAGATAACCACAAGACAACGTTAATTTTGTTCAACCCTCTCCCATTCAATAGGTTCAATGTTTTGAAATTTTGAATAAGAAAAATCCTACCCATCAGCTGAATAATTCCAAGAAGAAAGGAAAAAATTGAAACAATAACAACTCAGGACCAGAAGGAAATAACCCCCCACAAAACCATCCCGCTGGGGGAAACCAGAACCCCCAAGGGGGAAACAATAACAACCAACCACGACAAGGGAAGAACAATAATATCATAACTAGCTTCCCTTGCTCCCTATGTGGTGATTATGGACATTATACTCACCACTTCCCCCAAATTGTCGATTACAAACGGATGAAAGAATCCATGAACACAACGGATGAAAGAATCCATGAACACACAACGCCCTTTGGCACCACCTGCCCCCCAGTTGACCCCACAACATTATTTGCAACCACCACCTCCGATTGTTTTGAAAAACCCCATTCCAAACCAAGGTGTGATGAATACCCAACAAGAGATAAACTCTACCCCACCCCAAATGGGGAAATATCAAAACCCAGGTCCCAGTCAACCCAGAAATCCAGTTGATCGTAGTATCCTCCATACCAATGAAGCAAAGATTCTTATGGAAACATACAGCCATCCATACAACATGCCTCTTGACTCTACCCCAACCACCTCAGAAACAACTCCAGCTACAACAGAACAACCATTGATGATCCCACACCCTAACACTGAACCAAACCCTTGTATACCCTGCATACCTTTACGACGGAACGTACATAACCCTCATGCTAGGGTAGCCCATAACTATGGTCTAGTCAATGACTTAGCACAGTATCCTACATCCATGTATGTGTTGGAGGCCCTCCAAACCTGTCCATCACAACACAAATCCTTTCTTTCTGCCTTGGGGGAAGTTGACCCAGCTGATACTCGACTAATCACCTTTGATTTAGATAGAGGAGAACCACACCTCCCCACTCTGGTAGCCTTTCAAATACCAGTTAAGATCTGGAACATCATCGTTCATCGGTGCATCATCGATGAAGGTGTATCCACATGCATCATGTCCAAAGTAGTATGGAATAAACTCGACTCACCTGAGATAGTACCATCAACCATCACCCTGAGAGCTTATGACGGTCACCCATCATCCCCTGAAGGGCTCTTCCAAAATGTCCCCGTAGAACTTGGGGGAAAAAACATTCTAATTGACATTGAAGTTATAAACGCCCCACTTGATTACAATATCTTGTTTGGATGTATCTACATGTATGCTATGAAGGTGGTAGTCTGTTCTGTGTTTCATACAATGATGTCCCCCCGTAATGGGAAAATTGTCACCATTGACCAACTTACACATTACGATCCTAATCATTCTGCCAACATTGATAACATCTTCCCTCTTGTCTATGCTAGCTCAGATGATTTTCTAGTCATCGGCATTGGCCCTAGAATATTCAAGGACCCATCCTTGTTAGGGACTTATCATGGAGCACCACCTCTCCTAAACTCATCTATTTTAGCACAAATGTGTGTAGTTTCCTCTCATAGAACAAATATCAGAGACAATAATCCTCTCACTGAGTCCTCTCCCCCCATCGAAGTTCCATCGTTTGGCGAACTACTGCCTCAGGAATTCCTTGAAGACACCACTTACCCTATATTTTCTCCCCCTCCAAGGGAAAATACCAGTTTGGGAGAAAGTCCCCCAAGCCATTACCCAAATCCCCTTTTTCTATCCCCACCTGGAATTCAAGAATTCCAGGTAGTTTCTACCCTCACCCTTCCCAACATGGTTCTCTCCATCCCTATATGGTATCTCCACCCATTCTCTATGGTTCCTACACCATCTCTCCCTCCTCTTACAGAGGGATTACCAACGTAGATCCCAGTATAGGATCCTACCACACCACCCCCACCCCCAACTGGCAGCAACACCGCCACCACCGGGGGAAGACGAAGGAAGAGCGATCCCATCGCTCCACTCTCTCCTCGAGATCAAACTCCTTATACACTATGCAAAAGAGAAGGACACCCCACTAACAGATGTCCTACTCTTCCTGAGTTATGCAATCTTATCTAGCTCCCTAAAGCAACCCCATTTCTTACCACTCCACCAAGTACATCCACCGCTACTAGGGATTCCTCAACCACATGCAAGAAATGGTTACAAACCAATTTTTCTTGTGCCATATGCTCAGAATATGGCCATTACACTCATCATTGCCCATCTCTACCTCAATTATGCCAAACATTATCCGTAGTACGCCACGCATCTCTGTCAGATCCCTCTCAAGGACTCCCTACTGATGCTCACATTACTGACATTTGTTATATGTCTTCGTCTGTCCCCGATCGAATGAGATATCATCCACAATATCTTGACATTTGGTTTATATCAAGCGAGCCATCACACCCTGTAAATGATATCCCTTCTATGTCCTCATCCCTTGAGGCCACTAACACTTATCCGTTGACGGTTCCCCCTACCATCTCCCAGGATCCTCTGTATTCTCACATTTTCCACTGCGATGAAGATATCTTGGAGGAACTGACTACCCATGATTTCCCATGGAATGCACTCCATCATCGACCACTTTTTATTTTACAAGAGGTCTTTCACCCTCCTGACCAAGCCCCCCTGTGTGCAATTGAAACCAAGGATTTTATTCCTCCGAGGCATATTGACTGGTTAAAAAACCCTATTCATGCCCCTGATTCTTTTGAAGAAGGAAACATGGCCAACATCTCCTCCATAGTCAAAATTGACATTTCCATTAAACCAGGCATCGTAGAAGAGATCACCATCAGTGCCACATGCTCCCCTAAAGAAATTATTGCTTACAAAGCTCTCTTTCAGGAATACCGGGATATTTTTTCCTTATCATATACAGAGATGCCTGAACTCGATCCTTCTGTAGTTGAACATCAAATCGACACATGGTCAGATATCGCCCATGTTCATCAAAAGAAACACCCCCTCCACCTGTCCAAAGTTGTGGCCATCAAAGTTGAAATTGACAAATTACACATTGTCAGGTTCATTTACCCCATTGCGTACACTTCTTGGGTATCCAACCCTATCCTCGTCAACAAAAAATAGGGAACTATTCGTGTTTTCACAGACTTTCGCAACCTCAATCATGTTTTTCCCAAAGATAACTTCTCAACCCCCTTCATTGACCAAACAATCGATGATTGTACCGACCACGAGGAATTGTCCTTTATGGATGGGATCTCCAGATACAATCAAATTCAAATCCACCCAGCTGATCAGTACAAAACTGCTTTTACAACCCCATGGGGCACCTTCTCTTATCGTTTCATGCTCTTTGGGCTTAAAAATGTCAGTGCTACATTCCAATGGGCCATAACCTACATTTTTCATGATCTTTCTCACATCATATTCACTTATTTGGACGACCTCACTGCTCGATCCAAAAAGCGAACCCAACATTTAGACAACTTACGCATCGTTTTTCAATGATGTCACCAATACAATATCCGCTTGAGCTCCCTCAAATGTGTCTTCTATGTCACTGTCGGGCGCCTCCTTGGTTTCATTGTCTCCCAACACAGAATCATTGTAGATCCCCTCAAGGTCCAAGCTATCACAGAAATTCCACCACCTAGGACTCTATGCCAACTGGAGAGGCTACAAGCTAAAGCCAACTTTCTACGTCGCTTTGTCCCAGACTAAGCCACTCACACACATGGTTTTCTCCACTTACTATGTTGTGATATCCCATTTTGATGGGGCGAACATGCTCAAACAAATTTTGACGATTTAAAATCCGCCATATCCAATGGCCCTTTGATTAGTCCCCCAAACTATGATCACAATTACATCCTCTACCTATCAGCCTCTATTGCTTCGATCACAGGAGTCCTCATCCAATTAGGGGATGATGGGTGCAGATATGTGATTTACTACATTAGTAAAAACCTTTTAGGACCACCCTTAAAATATAATCATGATGAAAAACTCTTATTAGCAGTTGTCCTCACAGTCCAAAAATTGTGGCATTACATTCTACTTCAAACTACCAAGGTCATGGCAGATTCCAACCCCATGCAACACTTTCTCATTCGACGGCATATCAAAGTCAAATTTTCCTGATGGATCGTTATCCTTCAGGAGTACGATCTAGATTTATCCACTCCCAAAAGAAAGAAATATCTTGTCCTAGCCGAACTCATTATGACTTTACCCTGATACTCCAAAGCTTCCCCATCAATGAATATTTCCCCAATGAACACCTCTTCTTCATCCCCTCAAACGACCCCTTGTATGACAACCTTCTTGTCTACCTTTGTACACAAAAGTTTGGGTCTCACCTCCCTATATATGACCGCTAACGCATTCACCATCAGTCTCCCCAATACCTCCTCATTGAAGACATTCTTTACCGACGCGAGGTCAATACCATCCTTCAGAAATGTCTCACCATCGACGAAGCCGAAAAACTCTTAAATGATTGCCACAAGTGCTCTTGCAGTGGTCACCTCTCGGGTATGTCTACCACCCAAAAAATCATTTGAGCAGGATACGTTTGGCCCACTTTGTTTCATGACTGCACTCACGCTGTCAAACAATGTGATAAATACCATCTTTATGCAAACAAAGCATGAGCTCCACCAGCTCTTCTACACCCAATCATCATGGTCGGCCCCTTTTGTAAATGGGGCATAGATTTCATGACTTGCAATCCTCTATCCAGTAACTAACACAAGTATATTATGGTGGCAGTGGATTATTTTACCAAATGGTCCGAAGCCATGCCCACATTTAACATCACTGCTGACACAACAACACATTTTTTCTTCAACCATGTCATTACCCGGTTTGGAGTCCCACAATAGTTAGTTTCTGATCATGGTAAACACTTTGAGAATGATATATTTGCATAACTCTCCTCAAAGTTAGGCTTCACCCATGATTTTTACTCCCCATACTAACCTCATTCCAATGGAAAATTTGAGGTTGTCAATAAAGTCCTCAAAACCATGCTACAATGCACCGTGAACAAACACAAGACCAACTATCACCATATGTTGTTTCCATCTTTATGGACCTATCGCAAGGCAGTCAAAACTGCCACCATTTTTACTCTGTTCCCCCTCATCCACTGGATCAAACCCACACTCCCTATCGAGTGTGAAATTCCCACATTACGCACTTCCATATAGCTCTTACCTGACACTTCTCTAATGGAGCAGTTCCTATTGACCTTAGAGTCCCTTGATGAAGACCGTCAATATTCATTACATCACAATGAGGCAGCTAAAAAATGATCCAAAGTTACCTTCGACCGCCATGTCGACCTTCGCTCATTTAACAAAGGTGATCTTTTGTTAGCCTATGATATCTCCCACGCCACTCTCAACCATGGGAAATTCAAATCATTATGGAACAACCCCTTCATCATCCAACGTTTCCTCACTAAAGGTGCCTACATATTGGCCTTTCTAGATGGCTCCCCCCTCAAAGAACCTGTCAATGGGTTATACTTGAAAACGTTTTATGCCTAAGCGTAGCCCTGCTACCTTAGGTTTCTCCTTACACGCATTTGTAGAGTTTTTAGTATTATTTTTTACATCAAACACCACTCCTCATATCTGATCTATTGCCATTATTATTGACAGATGCATCATCCATTAGCATACCACATTCGTTACACTAACGGTGCTAGTTGTTGGACCCATAATATCGCTTCGACTGCTTGGGCCCTCTATACCCCCTCACATGTGCTACTCCATTCCAATGGAATATGCCTAGGTCTAGCCACCAACAACCAAGTCAAATATAACACCATCATTGGTCTCCTCGCCAAGGCCAATCACATCCACATTTGTCACCTTAGCGTTCTGTTAGATTCCCATCCTATCATCCTGCAGCTCAACAACATGTATCATGTTCATGATCCTTGCCTCTTCCACAAATTAGACTCCTATCTCGCAACTTTGATTTCATTACATTTTCACATATTCCAAGAAACCTCAATCAAGTATCATATCACATGGCTAACCTAGTATTGGATTGGCATTTATCACATTAAAAACATCATATACATAGCATGATATATCTGTCAAATATAGAAAAAGACATCACAACCATAAACACAAAACACAAAGATAATAATAATCATCAATATATCCACTATATATATCAAAAAGGTCATCATTGTTTTACAAAAAATATATATACACATCTTCCCATAGGCTCATAAGTCTCATAATCCCTATGAATACAAAACTGGGTATCAAATACCCTATACAAAATCAGTCCCATAAACCCATATATATCAACTCGAAACTCAAGGTGACCCTAGAGGTCCCCCCCTAGGTCCCCTATCAACTAGAGGTACCCCACCAACTTGGGGCACTCCAGCTCCAGGGGGCAGTCGACCCATCTAAGCTTCCCCCACCATCATTTACGCCCGCCACTCTACTAGTACTCCTACACACTGGTCCAAGACCTCATCATCTTATATGTGGGCCCATATGTCATTTGGAACCCCTTGTAGGACCCGCTCGAACCATCAACACAGATCCTCTAAGATGGTTGTTGCATCCCCCTGTGGCTCTCTCAATGGTCCTACACTGGACACATCTCATCGACGCCTTTTCCCAACCCTCGCCTCTGGTGGCTCCCGTCGAGGAGCCTTTTTTTCATGCCTCGTTCAAGTACACATGATTACTTTCAGTTTTATCAAATAGTTGTTATATGTTCTTTATCATCAGATATTATTCATGTCAGGTATTTGGTTTTTGTGCAAGTACTTATTAAGCAATCTTACAACCCCTTCAGGTATATGTTCGAGATTGGCATGTAATTACTCACTCTGTACACAATTGCATATCCTAGTCACACCCTCTGACATTTTTCCTTTAGGGTCCCCACATCTGGCTCTGCAGTACCTTTACCTCTGCCACATTTTTGTAGTGTCAACCGATAGCACTCTCCCCCACATGAGTTGTCCCATTCATAGTTCCCCTTGGCAATTTGAAAATCATGTTGTTTTCACCCACTAGGATTGGGAGTCCCAATAGTTTTTTTCACTTCTGAGAATGAACCCCATACTTCTTCTTATCGTATTTCTAACCTTCCCAATGGAATCCTCGTTCATATCATCCTACACTTGGTTTTTTTTACTATACCTCCATAGTTCCATTATCCCTCCATCTCATCTACCATCCATTTGCCCATTTGTGGATTTTCCTCCATCCATTTACCTAATACAGAAACCCACCCATGGGGCCCCCGCCCTCCACCAGTCTCTTTCACAAACTTGTGCCCTAAATAGGCCAATCCATCTTTCACTGGGGCACCCATTTCTGTATATGTATACTCAACCCTAATTATTCTTTATTCATCTTGTAATTGTATAAATCCCTTGTTTCCAGCATATACATAGATTTTTTTTAAGTCGTCATCCCCGATGGCCTTCTTTTACCTAGAAAAGAAACCCATGTCACCCTTGGTTGGGGCATCCACCCTTTTTTCAAATTCACATCGTTGAAAAAACCTAAGTATCCCAAATCCATGTAACTACGATCTCTGAGTTTTCCCACTTTTTCAGCCTTCAACACAGTCTAACCCCATGTCTAGTTTTCCCCCTAACACTAGATCTAGCTTTTCGGTTGCTTCCAATCATCCTTCAAAACCCCAACCAAGAGTAGTCATGAGGCCCATAGTGTCTTGACTTCATCCATGTTACCCATCGGTACCTAATATCACCTATTACTCAGTGGATTTCAAGAATCCCTTTGCTTCTTGACATCGTGTCTCCCTTCCAGTCGACATCAACACAGTTTCCATAAGGGAAACAATATCTTGACTCTCATTACCTTTTCAAAGAGGAGTCTCGGACGGAACAGAGAGAGTCTTCATTGATTTATGATTCCATTGACCCCCATAACATTTGACTTCATCAAACTCTCATGTTAAGGTGGGTCTTTCTATGCGACCGTTGCATTTTTCCATACCAGCTAAAGACCTCTGAATTTGATAGGCCATCAATGCCTATGAGTCACCGACACTTCTTACCATCATCCATTACTCACTTCAGAGTCATTTCACCATTTAGAATTGTCATATGTCATTATTAACTGCCCTCGAGGGTGCTACAACTATCTACATAATCATACTTCTTCAGTTACAGTCCCACATTTTGGTTTCATGACACGAACATGGGGCATGCTCGCCTTGTTTGTATATATATTTTATTTTTTCTTCATAGAGAAAGGTTTGGTTCCCACATTTTTCCCTCTCCCTCCGGTGGATCACTCTTTCAATTCCTCTCTTTTCTCTTCTACATAATGGCACTATCAGCAAAAGAAACATTGATGTATTTCGGCTATAAGTATGCTCCTAACCTCACACATCAAGGGGCATCTTTTATCACCGAAAATCGTCCGCAACATTACAAACAATGGTTGAATAAAGACATCAATTCCAGAAGCAATTAGTACACCTACAACATCAAAATCCATCAAAAAGGCATAAAACTACATACTAGGTTCAACAATGAAAGTGTGCAAATTCACCAAAGGAAGCGTGCGTAGAATGCGTGGGCCAACACAACCCTAATTGCGCAATGGGTGCAGAATGTGTGATTGTCTATGAGAAAACCCACACACTTCTCATGAAAAACACATTTACGAATCTTTTCGGCCTCTCAACCACTTCCATTCTGACCCCCAACATGATTTGACACTCAGATCTGAGTGAAATCTAGCTTGGAGGTTGGTCAAAGGCTAGGAAGTGCCCTAAAAGGCCCCTTGTTCACATTATGAACCAGTTATATCTTGCCATGAATGGACACTATAAATATGTGCCATGGGTGTGCTAGAAAAGGAAGAACTTCAAGGTATTTTTATGCTGCAAGAATTCTTCTTGGAGAATCCTCTTTTCTCTTTGAATCTTTCAAGCACTATAGCAAGGGCTATTCCACTCACCTCTTGAGAGGATTGGCATTGTATTTCTTCACCATTGTTACTTGCCATTGTATGAAGAGAAGAGCTCTCTATTAGGGAACTCAATAGCCCTCCCAAGGAGGAAGAGGGGATTCATAAGTCCCTTCTTTTCTCTACGGTGCTAGCCTATAAATATATTGATCCATTGGTAGCTATATGATTGTCATTTTCATGGTTCTATTTCTTGCAAGTTTTCTAACATTTGTTTCTTTTTCTTTTTGTTTTTATTTCCCTGTTTCATTTGTATTTGGTTATCTAATCAACTCACAAACCTCTTCTTATTTAGTTGACTTAACTAGGAAAGTAAGTGTTTTGTTTTTTCTCACCCATGTGACAAAACCAACACATCAGGGAGTTCTTGGTTGAAATAGTGAGGCACACTTATCTTGGAAGCTAAATTTTACAACTTTGATCATTTTTGGTGAATTTACTTGGCAATCTAGGGTTTTATTGCTTGATTATTCTTGGTGAAGTAAGTAAAATATATGCAATTGTCATTTCATTTTGAATGGTTATGGTATATTTTCTTATTCATGTTAAAGATTATGAAAATGCTTGCCTGACAAACCCTAGGAGTAAAGGACTTAAGGTGATACTTCTTTGCTCTTCATTTGTTATACTTCACTAAAGTACCTGAGCCATGCATCAACCATGCATCGATCTGTGCCTCAACCTGTAATCAACCTGTACCATAACAAGTGCATCAACTATGCACTAACCTGTACCTAACAACTTGTAATCAGTTTGTACCATAAAAAAGTGCATCCAACCATGTACCAAGTATGTACCAATCATGTATCAACTACTCATCAATATGTACCAACATCATCAACTATACACCTCATGTATGTGCCAACTCATCAACTACTTGTCTCAACCATGTACCCAACATGTGCCTCAATCCAAGGATGATTTTAAGGATGCAAAATTATTTTAAAATGTAGAAACCTTGGCGAATCTTACTAATCCTTCATATGCCAACTATAAATGATTAGCGATATTTTTGTAAAAATATTCAAATTTCTAAGGATTTTATATAGTTTTTAGAAATTTTTGGCGATTTTTAAGGTAAAATAATTTTATCCCATAGAATTTGGGTGAATCATTTTTAAAATAGCGAATCTCGTTTTTGGAAAAACCATGGAAAATTAGCCCATGAGCGAATTTTAGCCCCTAAAATCATCCCTGCCTCAATCAAAAGCCCTCATCAATTTCATCATCCAAATCTGATTTGTAACTCTATAATAGACCTAGTGTATATGATCACATACCTACAAACCTTCCTTAACTTTAACAACAAGAGACCATCATTTTCATCAAACTTTACTTTAGTCTCACATGACTAGTTTTGTATTAGTCATCAACCCTAACTTGAAATAATCATAACTATGTACCTGTAATAAATAAAGATTTGAAAATAATACACAATGTTATTCAATGTTTTTAATGCAATTCCTACAAGTGTCACTACTTCGAACCTCTCAGAAAATGAGTTATACAAAAAATGGCATACCTTGTTGAATTTTGGCTTATTCTAGAGAACGAACTTGTAGAGCATGCCCGCACGGAATATTTTTGGTATGGATATGAAAATTGTACACAGAATACTAAAAATTGTACTCTAACCAACACATTTGGTCTTACTAAATTTGGATCTGTTATGAAGAATTTATGACGTTTTTACCCGAAACACATGTTTTAGACTAGTTTTAGGACTAGACACAAACCCTATTTTCCACAGAGTGTAACTCCAAAAATACAATGACCCACAAGCTGAAATTCATACCACGGCTACTTGGATATGTTTCCTCAATGGCCTCCCAATTTCACGGTCTGAATCATTCTATAAAAAACGTTATTGCGAAAATGGTGACATGGCCTGTAAATAACACACCTTAGAAAGCATCATCAAAAGAATTTATCCTCCCTTGAATTTCAACTTTCTTTACTTCACCTTCCCTCTGAAATTCAGCTTAGATATTCTTTGGTTACCTCAATCACTTGTATATATTCAATATTCTCAAGTTTTATTAAAATGAGAGAGCCTTGCCTCTTATTTATACTTTCATGTAGCTTCCTCAAGGGGTTACCTTTTAACCATATTAACCCAATTTCCTTATTTTAGGGCTAACCCACTTTTAACCACTTGTCAACTTAGTAATTTATCCATTTACTTTATTATTTAAATAATCCTCCTTGACTTTTTCACTTCACTTTATTATTTAAATAATATTCTTTGACTTTTTCACTTCACTTTATTATTTAAATAATCCTCCTTGACTTTGTCCCTTCACTTTATTATTTAAATAATCCTCCTTGACTTTGTCACTTCACTTTATTATTTAAATAATCATCCTTGACTTTGTCACTTCACTTTATTATTTAAATAATCCTCCTTGACTCTGTCACTTCACTTTATTATTTAAATAATCCTCTTTTCAAGCACTTTGACTTCTTTGACCTTTTGGGGCTTCAAGCCAACATATGAGGGTCCTCCAACTTCATAAGGCCATAACTTTCAAACCGTGAGCAGTTATGTGACATTCCACATACCACTAGAAATGGAATGACATGTACTATCCATATAGAATAGTCTTACCTGAAAATATATCAAAACTCATACCATTATCCATCAAACAAACTTGGGTCCATTACCCAAACCTGGGTTCTCCAACTTCTCATGGCCATAACTCTCTAACCGTGAGGAGTTATGTGAAGTTCCACATACCACCGAAAATGGAATGACATTTAATATCCATCTAGAATGGTCTTACCTTCAAATATATTAAAACTCATACCATTATACATGAAACAACCTTTGGTCCATTACCTAAAACTTTGTGCTACTAGAATTCGCTACCTGACTTTCTCCAAGGATTGACATTAATCACTAAGGGTTGACATCAATATAAAATATCACTCTCCAATGGTTGACATCAATGACAACCAACAATCCATACCAATTGTTCATCAACCTAAGCCAACTGTCTAATAATATCTTTCAATGGTCTAAGAAGGAGGAAAGCACTAGGGCCTAGAAATGCCTACTCTCTAGTAGCTCACCTCCCTAAAGTTTATATAATATAAGACTTAAGGTGATAACTCTTATAATATCCATTCTTCACTCAGACAAATATAATCCTTTTTGTTACTATTTCCAAGTGAAAGCCGCCACTTATTGACTCCATTACCCCCATAAAGGCACTAGCCTTCACCTCTTTCCTCTTTGCGAAATCATCAACTTTCAAACTCAACTTCTAATTGCTACCTTACTAACCTAACTTAACTTACTAATTTAGTTTAGAATTACTAATATTAACTTGTTTTTGTTATTATCATTGTTACAACCATCCTTAGCAGCTTATTAAAGTTTATTGTTGGTCAAAACATTTCTAGAACTTGCATGTGACCTAGAGTTATCATTTGAAACTTACAATATCTTAGTTTATTGTCCACAGAAGTGCACTTTCTAGAATATATTGTAGTTGTTATCATTTGCTTATTGTTTTCATCTACTTGTCATTTGTTGCATACATTTACTGCCAACATTTATTTTCATGAACTTGATGTCTTGTTGAATAATTAATATCATTTGTTGCTTGCTATAACTTTGTTGTTGGGCAGGTACTTTCCTTTTATTCCTTTACTTCATCCTTCAAGACATAAATTGGTTTGAGTGACCTAGAGAGAGGGGTGGGTTACCTTACACTTTTCCCTTCAACAACCCACTAGGTCTTGGGATGTCTCCCTTGAAGTAGATTTATCCTTCTCCTAAAAATAAAGGGGTATCCTATTGAGGTGACAGTGATAGGATTACCCCTGTGTTACGCCAATCTTGTCCCACTTTCCATAGGCTTTGGGAAAGTACATACTGTGTGATAACATTTTTGGCACCGTTGTCGGGGAACATCGCGTCAATTTTCCTTGAACGACACTTTTTCAGTAAGCCTTTAACCAAAGCCTTTATTTCACATAGCTTATTTGGCGAATCCACTGAGGGTGATCCCCTCATCCATTTGATAATTTCAAGAAGATTATCTGGAGACTCCACAAAGTTTAGGGAGATATGCCAATCCTCTCGAGTCTTACAGAAGAAGGCCTCCCCGAGACTCTCATGTTGTAAAATCATTGTTCGAAGGCAATATTCCTTTAAACACAATGTCTAACTCCCAAACTCATACCCTTAATCCAAATCGGGATAATAACCAAAAGAAATGGTCATCCAAACTTTTTAAATTGTTAGACGTGACAAAAAATCCAGGGTACCCTACACAAATGCCCCTAGGTATGATAAGTGGATGCCTAAGTTCATTGGTAATGATGTAGTCAATGTCGAGGACCATATGAGAAATTTCTGGGCCTTTTTTCAACTTCATCCCAGTAGTGATGATGCATAATATTTAGCAATGATATTGTTCTATGCTACCCTCTATGATGGAGCTAGAATATGATATAACGGTCTCGCTAATGCTAGTATTACATCTATAGATAAATTAGAGGAAGTGTTCCACAAAATATGGAGTGTCAAGGAAGACTCTAACATGTTGCTAACGAAGCTCAACAACATCACAAAGGATGAGAATGAAACTTTTTGGGAATTTCATGATAAATTTGAAATGCTAATACAACAAATCCCAGCAATCCATCACCCTTTAAACAACTTTCTTATCTTTCTTTATACCAAAGCCTTTACAGGGATAATGAGTTTCCTTATCAGAGACAAAGCTCCTAGAAAAATCCAAGAAGCCCATGAGATGGATATGAATATTGAAAATAACCTATCATCATTCAAAGTAGAACCTTCCTCTACCCCAAGAGTCAAGATGGATGCTAAACCCAAAGTAGACCACAATGTTGAGTTTGCTTCAGATATTGGCGCTAGCTTGGAAAAGCTACAATTGACTATAGATGGCATGGTAAAAACTCAAGAATTAATGATGAATAGGATTATCAATCTAGAAATATCCCAACAACAAGCTCCTAGACCTCCTTATAAGGGGAAATTCTAAAGCGGTGCTCAAGGTTTCAAGCCTAAGAATGATCAAGAAGTCCTTAATACTTTATCCCCCACAAACCTAGTTGAGGAGAACCCGTGGTGCTTGCAATGTAGAGAGTCACTTTGGGAGCATGAATTCCCTCTAAATAATGGTGAACATGATCAAGTAAATATTATCGACCATTCCATTGAGGGGCCACAATGTTTCCTTAATATCACACTTGAAGAACATGAAGAGGGCATAAGGGAAGTAGCCAGGAGGGCTAGGATGGAGGTAATCAATATCCTTTATCAAGATTCAAAAGAGAAGTTGAAAAAACAAGAATTCCAAGTGTATACTAGACAAAAATGGATGAACCAACCTCTCCCTACTAGACCTACAACTTCACAACCAAAACCTCCACCTATGAACATACTTCTTCTAAAAATTTCTTCTAAGATTGACAAGATTGACTTGAAATTTGATTTGGAAGGTGCATTATCCAAAATGCATGTAACCATCCTATTGAAGGAAGTTATCAAAGTTCCATCCATGAAAAAAAGGTTCGAAAAGTTTTTCAACGTGTTGGATGAACCAATAGACCCTCCTATTATGTTACAAGAATACAATTTTAGGGTTCAATATGATGGGCACCCACCCTTCCTTATGTCATTACTGGTAATAAAAAATGTATTAACAACTGTATGCCTGACTTAGGAGCAGGTTCCAACATGATGTCTTTGAAAGTCATGGAGTAACTAGGCCTAAAGGCTACACGAACTTATAGAAATGTGTGTGGTTTTGAATGCAGGGCCATACCCACTCATGGGGTAGTTGAGAACATTGAAGTACAGCTTGGTAAATATCCCAAGAGAGTCATCCATATGGATATTGTGGTGGTAGATATCCCTAATGTATGGGGGATGCTCTTGTCCAGGAAGTTTGCAGCAATGTTGGGTGGTACATTAGAGATGGATTTAACTTATGTCAATGTGCCTATAAAAAATGGGACAATTTCATTCTTTCCAAATATGCCAATGGAGAAGGTCCATGTACAAGAAATTAACAATGATACTAATATAGGTGAAACACATGATCCAATTAAGGTAAACCTTCCTATATTTTCTCCAAAGTATTTTCCTTTCACTTCAGAGGAATATTTTGATGAGATACAATGGCCAAAAAAAGAAGAGTATCAACAACTCTTAGATAAATACAAGGACAAGTAAGTTGGAAGTGTCAAGTTACTAAAGAAAGGGGATGATGATATATTGGTTAAACCAAGTTAAGAATAAGTCCTTACAGTTGAATCCCACCCTCCTCCCTCGAGACAATACACTAGGGCTATATAGGGAAAAATAAAGTTTGAAGCAAAAGGATATCAAGAGGGAGATACAATATGGATTTGGGACACTAAGAAAGGTGAGCCTAACAATGTTAAAGAGAATGCATAATTTTGGCTTGGACCTTTCAAAATCAAAATGAAGTCAATCAACGATGCCTATTATTTATCAACATTAGAAGGGGGAAAACGTCCATTGACAGTTAGTGGACGCCTCCTCAAACCCCATCAAGGGGCAGAGACTTGACTCCACAAGTAAGTCCATGTAAGTTAGGTTAGGTAAGCATTTGCATCCATTGTATATACCATCTGCATATCATGATAGCATAGTTGTAGTTGCATTTCCATATTTTTTTGTTACATTATGTATATATGCATGTGCATGATCATATGCTAGATCAGAGATGCTCTTTATTTTCTTATTATATCATATATGAACAAGGGGTGATATCACCACCCTAAGGATTACTAACATCTTTTGTTGAGATTTAGCATGCACAGGTCATACCATAGATGTTGAGGTTCTCATGTTCTCTACGGTGAGCACATGTCCCCGAGTTGGAGCCACATTGATCCAAAAAGGATCCAGAGAAGACTAAGGATAACTCAAAATTCACAAAATCACCTCATGAAGCTCAGAATGGTCTCAGCAGATAGAGAAAGGGAAAAATTCAAAGTCCTTGAAACTCGGTGAAATTGGCATCATCGTGAAGAGTGTGTCATAAGCTTTCCAACAACATAAACGACTTTTCAAACAGTGTTACAGATCGAAAGATATTCATGGTCAAAGTTTTGGTCAACCTAGCCAAGACAACAAGGATGAGTCAACATCTGCACTACTAACATCAGCATCAGTACGGATGACGTCAACATCCATAAAGGGTACATGGCACACATAGAGGGAAACATGTGTCATGATGATGTCATCATGATGACATGGTAGCACCAGAGGATTCCACATGTCACTCATTTTTGTAATTTTTCGGTCAGTCCATGGACCAATGGGAAAGTGCCACATGGCAGTCCATACAGCCACATTGCATACCATAAAGCCACCCAGCAAGTGATGTGGTAGGCTAATGTGGAAGAGGTGATGTGACATGTCTGTGCAGTATGGTGATGTGGGCCAATGAAAGGCCTCCACGTGGCCCAGCCATGGGTTGCCACGTGGCAGCGAGAAAAAACACAAGGACTCCCAGCAACCGAATGTTCTAAAAAAAAGGAAGGGTTGGTTGGCGCCAACCCCCAATCTACCATATTAAACTATATATCCCTCCAAATCTAGCCAGTTGGAGCCATGATCCGC
>JASDQU010105712.1:10454-22153 GCA_032191745.1 Picea mariana | reverse complement strand
CAAGGCTTATGCCCTCAAAAAATATATACAAGTAGTGCTCGTGGCATGTAAAAAGTCTAAATAGGTTCAGGGCCTATGGGCCCTGTTATACTGGTCCACAGCATGGGCTAAACGCCTAAACAAGCGGACCCACGTCCGAGGTGCCCCCACTACATGAGGCTGCATGGATGGTGGCAGGTCCTCTATCTCTGCCATTGGGACTGTGCGAATGAGTGCAGTAAAGTTCTTCTCAAATCATCTAAGTACCCTCTCAGCCTCCCCGGCTGGGAGGTTTCCTGCTACTGCTGGTCCCCTGGAAGTGGCAGTCGTAGCTTCTGGCCAAGGACAACACATGTTCCATGCATAATCAGCAGGTCGCACTAGTCCCACATATGCATACAAAAAATGTATATCTGTCAAATACTCTGGCATATAAAAAAATGATATATATAACAAAAACGACATAAAAATTACATATACAACAAAAAAAACTACAAGGGTGGAGACTTACCCATCTCCCCTCACTCCTCACTAGGAGGCATGGGTATCTTAGGATCTCTAGAAAAATGTATCCCTGCATATGGGTAATCCTCGATCACAGGGATCTTCCATGACAGCCATGCAAAAAAGTCATCATCGAAGAACTCATTGGTCCTTCCACCACCCTATCGCGGAAGTAATACTGCCCATCTACATACAGCAAGAAAAGAGGCCTGATGTCCTCGTACCACTTCCTGAGGACTAAAGCTCGAAACTCTCTCAAAAAAGAATGAACACAAAATCATCCCGAATGCAAAGTTCCTCTATGTCTACTGATGGAAATCTGTCAATTGCCTCTTCATACACTCCAGTAGTGTGGTACTCCAGTCAAAAATTTGTGCATTCAAGCACTGGATAGCACAGTTCATCTGTGCGCGAGACGCCTAATGCAATGTTGATGAACCGGTAATCCGCCCAATGAGCAATAATATCTCTTGCAGTGATAGGTCAGTGATCTTACTTATGGGCACCTAGGAGCTCAAATGGTTTGTCCTAGCCTCATAGTGTAGGGATATCAGTTCCGCTATGTTAAGCGGCCCCGATGGAAACGTCCTGAAATTGACTGGTTCCCCTCTCCTTGAGAGGCCAGTCAAAAAGTAGATATCCTCAGTGGTGGGCACCAGTGATTGCCCCTCTAGCATGAAGGCCTCTGCATCAGGGTGCCAATAGTCAATCAAGGCATTCAGTAGCCTCGGTTGTGCTCGCATAAACGGACACAGGAAGAACTTAAGCAAACCAAAATGAATCAATGTAGCCACGACATTCGAATCTCCCACAACCAACTCACTAATTGCTTCATGCTCCCTTTCCCTCCAGTCGACATACATCATGCCAACACAACAAAGTTCAGGAGGGTGAGTGAGTGCTCTTTAGTTCTTTTTGTCTATAAAAGGGGGTCCATGCATGTTGTCTAGGTGACAGTCGTGTGTACACGCGAGCAGGTTTTACTCTACCCGAGTGTACACGCGGCCTGTCCAGAGACAGCCCACGTGGACCTAGGTCCGACCTTTTAAAGGTCGACGCCCACCCAAAAAATGAAATCAAAAGAAAAAAGAAAGAATTGAATAGCTAGATAGGGGAGTTTGTACTTACTTGGTCCAAGAGGAAGTTCATTTCGTCCACTGTAGCTCCCAGAATCACCGTTTTTATCGAAGGGGGTCTTTTGGCTCCAGAGTCAATTTCCAAATCAGCAATGGTGGTAATGAGCTGCCAGCTTCTATTTATAGACTTTTTGGCCTCTTTTTGTCACTTTTTTGGCCTCCCTTATCAGTTTCTTTATACCAAAAACCATTTAGAGTGATTCGGGAGTTATATGGGAGGGATTTGATCGGGTATTGGGACACTTTTTTTTTGAGTTTTGAGGAAATTTTAACGGTCCATAAAAAAATTTCCAAGAATCAACTTGAGCATATAGGTTAGGTTACTACCCCAAATTTTTCATCTCATTGTCTTTTCATCTGCCATAGGATCGATCCCATCAGGTTGTGACATGGAACCATCATTTCTGCTTTAGAAGTGTCGCAACTTGGTGGTAGAGCTTACCAGAACATGGATGCTCTAGGTAGGTCCTGGTTGCATTATGGTGTCCATGCCATCTCTAAAACACTGTAGGCTCACGAGTCCTTATAGTCTTTCTTGAATATGAGTTTGAGCCTCATTTTCATGATTCTTCTTTGCTCTTGATCTCACCCTCAGGACTCCCAAAAATTAATGAGTCTTCTTTTAAGACCTTTTCAAACCCTCTAAACATGAAAATATTGTCGAGCGATCTTGTGGCCTTTCACGCTTGTTAAACTGAAATTTGAAGTCATGTTTGTCCGGCAGTAGTTTACCCCTTTTTTGGTCCGGACGGTCAACTGTACAAACAAAGGTATACTCTATGGAACTTTCGTTCTTTAGAAGATTACTCTCAGGTATAATTTTATCCCTTTTTCGGGCCTGAGGGACTAAAATTACGAAAAAGAACCCCCATGGAGTCCATAGTTAAGCTCTTTTCAAACTCCCTAAAATTGAAAAGATCATTGAGTGACCTTATTCTTTCACACTCGTTAAAATTGGTCCAGACGAATATTTCTGACAGAGTCCATAGTTAATCTTTTTTCAGACTCCTTAAAAATGAAAAAATGGTCGAGTGATCTTGTCTTTAACACACTCGTTAAAATGGTTTTGAATAGACGTCTTGTCGATGCTAGTTTACCCCTTTTTCAAACTGACTAGACTACCTTCGAAAAAGGTACCCAAATGGAGTCTCCTTTTATGTTTTTTCAGACTCTCTAAATATGAAAAACCACTGAGCTTACCTTATCTGGGCTCGTTAAACTTACATCGAAGGATGTTATCATTGTGTGTTTTGTAAACCGCGTTTGCATACCTTATACGCCAGCCTTGTAACAGTTTGCTTCTGCATCTTAACACCTTTGGCCCACAGAGGATTTTTCCCGAGTATCATTCTACTAGAACATCAGTCTTGTCCTTGTGCCTTGAGCTTGTATGTTTGCAACACTCATTCCTCCCTTGTAACGTAATATTCCTTTATTCTTTTTCCACAATTATTGAAAAGAGAAAAAAAAATCAAATATACCCCAAAAAGAGGAAGGGAAAAGTATTTTCTTTATTGGCAGCATAATGAGTCGCCCTTGGATAAATCACATCTCTCTGTTTTTTCATAAGACTATGGGATGTAGTACGACCTTAGGAAGATTTTTCTCACTATATGGAGTTGTGTCCTCCACCATTTGGTTATCCTTCCAAACATATGGAGAGTTTGCATTGCCTCCTACTTCGTAGACTTATGATTAATATACATGCTGCCTGAGTCTCATCATTTGTCGTGCTATTGTCCAAGGGAGGTTTGTCACCAAGCCTGAGTCGGCCCCTCTACAATATGTCTCTTGTCCTCATACCCGACCATCCTGAACATCCAATCAAGTCCTTGTTTGAAATCACTGAAGCCTTCAGTCTAATCATCAAGATTATCAAGTCCATGACCAACGAGCCGTCGAAGACCTCTGGGTAGTGCAGTCGTACACTCATATTACACTACTACCCGAGTTTTGAATATTTTAAAGTTGTTGCTCGAGCTCTGAATATCTCATCTCCAGCCATCAAGCCGAATCAGCTTCTAGAAGATGGATACTCTATATGTATATCTTTCTGATTTTGAGATGTAGCTTCACTGTGTATTTTTCACGGCTACTCTTTATAGTTATATGACATGGATCTACAGTGTACTTGATTGATAGCCATGATTCTATTTTATCCCGAGCATGAGTATGCCTGCCTTGGTGAGACATTTGTTATTTTTCAGATGGAACCTCCCGGTTCCTGATCCTTGGGCTCAATCGTTCGGCACATCAGTAAAGATTGGTAATGTATTTCGGCCATCAGATGCTCTTCTGACCTCACACATTAGGGGGCATCTGTTATAACCCTAAATTTCACCACACATGCTTACCTGGCATCAGGCCAACTCCTATCCCTTCTTTTCCAAAGCACTGCTGAACAACTCTTTGAAAATCCTCTTTTATAAAGGCCCATGTGCCCTAATCCATTACTGCACACGTGTACACGCTGGCTGAGCCAAAACATCCCACGCGGACCGACAAAAGCACCAAAAAAGGAAAGTTGTCGATGGAGCACAAAAGCTATGGGTGATTTAACTGAAACTCCTGGCCATGCATGGCTGAGGGTTCATCCAAATACCTAGCTCCTTCTAGCCTATAAAAGAAGGGGTAGGGATCCCATTTGGAAGAGGAAAATATAGCAAAGAAACTCTTCCCATTTACATATTCCCATTGTCCCAACCCTTTAGCCTTTCCTTGTGCCAAAGGAGATTCAAAGCAAAGTAGTTGGAGGACAGAAGAAGAGGAGCCCAGGATCAGGTTCAAGGAGTGGTGACCGGTCTCAACTTTTGTAAGTTGAATCATTCAAAGTAATAAAAAAAATTCTTTTCCCATCCCAATTCATGAACTATTTATAGTTTGATCAGTATATGTTTGGATTTCTAACCCGTTAGTATATAAGTAGTATGCATGCATAGTTGTTGCTTGTCTTGGATACAAGTCAGCTTTGGAAGGAGTATTGTGAACAAGTAATCAAGCACAACGGAGGATCGACATCAAACGCCAGGAACAAGGTAGGTTGATCTTTCCGTGCATTTACTAAGAAAAGGGGATTTAAATCTAGGGATGAAGGTAGAAAGTAGTTTCTCTTTGGTTATATCTGCATGCAAAGTCTAAACTCTATTTGCTAGTCAATAGGGATATTTTCCCAACAACACACATGGATCCTCATGGTTGAGGAGAAATGAATTTTTTAAGATGACAAAGTGAATTGAAGAAGGAAGTACATGTAGGCTTTGAAGATAATTAAAGAAAAGAATTACAAAATAAGAAAGTGTTAGGTCGGCCCTAATGTTAAAATGAAGTGACATAAATGGTATAAATAAATATCATTATGCATTCATTTGATACACAAGTCGAATTTCAGAGGAAATCAGAAGTAAAGAAGGTCAAATTTCAAGGGAGGATGAAGTCTTTTAGTGATGTGTTATAAGGTATGTTATTTTCAGGTCATCTTACCATTTTCGCTATAAATTGTTTTTTAGAACAATTCAGATGGTGAAATTGATATGGTATTGAGAAGATATATCAAGGTACCTGTGGTAAAATTTTCAGCTCTTGATTTGCTATAATGATGGAGATACACTCTGTGGAAGATAGGGTTTTTGACCAGTCCTGAAGCTAGTCAATAAATAGGTGTTCTGGGTAAAACAGTCATAACTTCTTCATAGAGAATCCAAATGAAGTGGGACAAATTGCATTGGAAATATTATGGACTGTAGTTTTCTAAATTATCTATAGGATTAGAGTATTCCAAGAATTGAATAATTACAAAAATTGAAGAAGTCTCAGGAAGCAATATCAGGTTCTATGTGATGGTTCGTTGATGGTGATGGTTTAATGTGAAGTTTTATTATCTCTCATATATTATTGGGTGGAATGAAGGGGAAAGGATGGAGAGTTCAACTCTCTCTTGATATTGAAGGATTGTATCTTCCTCTTGGAGGTTTATCCCTCCCTTTACATTTGGAAGCTGTAGCTACCTTTGGAAGTCATTACTTCCCTTGAACAATAACTATTGATTATTTCTCATATCTTGTGCATGGTGTATTGTGGTTTATTGGTGTAACTCTTATACTATTGTTCATTGATCATTGGATACAATTGAATGGTTTAAGTATAATTTGAAAAGGGTTTTAAATTGTACTTGATATTGATTCACCCCCCTCTCAGTATCAACAACCAGGGCGCGCGACAGGTCGTACCAGGGCATGGAAAATGATGCAGAAGGAAAATCATTAATGTAGACTGCAAGAACGCAAACTGAGATGAAATTTCTCATGGGCCTGAAAGTGCCAGACTTAGATCGAGGTGTGGAGACATTCATTTTTGGGTAATTCGACGCCATGAATTCAGTGGTGTTGTTTTTTTTCTAATATGAGTAAAGCTTTTGTAGATTAACTCCAGAATGAGGTATACTTATGTATTTTGACAAATTATTTTGTTGAGTTAATAAAAAGGCCTACCCATTTGAGAGCAGGACCCGGAAACGTACTCCACCAGGGATGAACTCTGTTATCAAGTTTTTGTGTTTAGATCTTATGCATATGTCTCTTCATTATTGAGTTTTTCCTTCTTTATGTTTCACTTCATTTTATGCTCATTTAATACAATTGCTTAATAAGTCACATCGATGAAAAGATCCTAGATCATTTTGGTATCAAAGAAATCATCTTTGACTTGAATTGTTGAATGTGAATGCTTACTAGGGCCAAGCATAAACAGGGTGAAGGAACACTTAAGACTTTCAACCCAGAAGTTGGTCGTGCATTCCGAATGAAGAAAATGGCTGAAGAGGACAAGCGTGATGAACGTGAGAAAAACTTCCATATGGTATTCTATCTCATGTCATAAATGGTCGAGCGAATGTATGGAGACTACGAGAAGAGGATGAAGAAGAAATGGAAGAAAAAGGAAGCACAAGCAGATGATAATGCTTCAGTGAATCAAGAGGCTGGAGGAGTCCCACCTGAGCCTCCATGTTCACCATAGAGTTCTAGCTCTTCTTCCTATGATAATTCTCATCATTCTAGCCATAAAACTTCTTTTAAGAAAACATTATTAAAGCTTGATGTAAAATTTGATTTACCTATGTTTAATGGAGATGCTAATCCTAAAAAGCTAGATAATTGGATCTAAAAGGTTGAAGTATATTGTCCTGTTCAACAGATTGATGAAGAGGAAATCAAAGTGCAATTGGCCTCTCTTCAGTTGGAAGGCATTGCTCCCATATGGTGGGAAAGAAAACTTCAGGACATAAGTAAGTGTGATAATCTTCTTTCCTCATGGTCAAAATTTAAATCAGCAATAAGGAAGCAATTTTATCCATTGGGTTATTTACATAAAGTAATGATGGAATGGAAAAATTTAAGACAAATTAAAGGTCAAACTATACAAAGTTTCAAGGAATAATTTATGAAGAAAGCTCTTTCATTAAACATTCCTTTAGATTCTTATGAAACTTTAATGAAGTATATTGGTGCACTTCACAGTTATATTTGTCATACTTTACTATTGTTTAACCCCACCAATCTTAATGAAGTTTGTGTGCAAGCCACTCACCTTCAGAATAGGGGAAAGCATGTTCAAGAATATCCCACAAAGAAACCTTCCAATTTCCCACATAAGCAGTTTAAAAAGTTTAAAAGGAAGGACAAAAAGACCGCCACTGTAAAGAGGGAAGAAGGAAAGCCATATTGCACTCATTGCAAGAAGAAAGGTCACGATGATGAACACTATTGGAAATTACATCTAGAGAAAAGACTGAAACAGTTCAATGGAAAGGGGAAGACAAAGATCATTGCTACAATGCAACAAGATCTTGGTTCTGATTCAGGAGACGAAGAAAAGATCATAGCGATTGGAGTACAAGGTAAAGATTCCCTTCATGCTAGTTCAAATTCCAATAATGAATCTCATGATGATGAAAGAAAGAGGAATGAATTATTTCACATAAGAGATGTATCTAAGCACACTAAGATAGATACATTATTTGATCTAGGTTCCCAAGTAAACTTGATATCTGGAGTACTTGTCAAAAAAATGGGTCTTGAAACTAAACCACATCCAAAGCCTTATCCTTTTGGTTGGGTATGTGATAAAGAAAAACTTAATGTCACCAAGAAGTGTAGGGTTAGATTGGTTATTGCTTCAAAGTTGATTGATGAAGTGGATTTGGATGTTGTATCACTTGATATACGTGGCATAGTTCTAGGGAGTCCTTATCTTTATGATAGAAAAGAAGTCTTCTTTCGTCGTGAGAACAAATATCAGCTTACTAAAGGGGGAGTGTAATATATTGTCAAAGCCCACAACATGAGGGTAAACACAACACTTGTTAGTGCAGGACAAATGAAGAGAATCATAAACACTAATAGAGATATGTACTCATGGTTGTAAGGGAAAAGGATGTCGAAACATTCGACACCTTCCAAGGATGTGATCCTTCCCATAAGAAAGAATTAATTGATATTGTTCTAAGTATGATGACATTTTTCAGGAACCGGATGGATTACCTCCTAAGAGGGAAATCCAACATGAAATACATCTTCAGCAAGATTCTCCTCTTCCTTATGTGGGCATGTACAAGATGCCAGTTGTAGAGATGACAAAGATCAAAAAGAAGGTACAAGACTTATCGGATCAAGGGGTCATTAGGCCTAGTTCATCTCCTTGTGGTTCTCTGATCGTGATGGTTCCAAAGAAGGATGGAACATGGCGAATGTGTGTTGATTATCGATCCTTAAACAAAATCACGATGAAAAATTGATACCCTCTTCCTTATATAGATGATTTACTTGATCAATTAAAGAATGTTGTTTATTTCACTAAGTTGGATTTGCGCAGTGGATACCATCATATCAGGGTTGCAGAACAGGATGCATGGAAAACTTCCTTTAAAACCAAACAAGGATTGTTTGAGTGGTTAGTTATGCTGTTTGGGCTTTGTAATGCTCCGACAACCTTCATATGTGTGATGAATGATGTATTCAGACCATTTCTAGATGATTTTGTAATTGTATATTTAGATGACATTCTTATATTTAGTAGGACTTGGGATAAACATGTAAGGCATGTAAAACAAGTATTAGATACTTTGCAAAGGGAAAAATTGTATGTAAAATTGTCCAAATTTGAATTTGGCAAGACTGCACTTGTGTACTTAGGTCATATTGTAGGAGGAGAACAATTGAAAATTGATCCTTCCAAGATTGATGTAATTGTAAATTGGCCTGAGCCCAAAAAGGTAACCGAAGTACGAATATTCTTAGGTGTAGTCCAGTACTGGAGGAGATTCATTTCAAACTTCTCATTTATTGAAGCTCCTTTGCATGCCTTAACCAATGTGAAGAACACTTTTCAGTGGGGAGGAAAACAACAAAAGTCCTTCGACACTTTGAAGGAAAAGATCAGTACTGTGCCAGTATTATCATTGTCAAATATTCAACAACATTTCAAGATCGAGACAGATGCCAGTGGATACACCATGGGTGCAGTATTGATGCAATATCGTAAGCCTATCTATTACCACTCTGAAACTTTTAACCAATATGTTGTTAACTATCTTACATATGATAAAGATTTGTATGCATTAGTTCAAAGTGTAAAGAAATGGAAGAACTACTTGTTAGGGAAGGAAACAATCATACATACAAATCACCAACCATTACAGTATTTCCAAGCACAAAACAAGCTGCAACAATCTCGACATTACAGCTGGATGGGTTTTCTTCAACAGTTTCATTTGGTGATCAAATAAAAAAAGGGTATAAGTAACAAGGTAGCTGATATGATTTCTAGACCTCCTATTGTTGCTTCTATTATTTTAAAGAATGCTTCTTTTTCTCATGATAGCTATGTGGAACAATATGTTGTTGATGAATATTTTAAAGAGGTATTTGAGAATCTAACCCATGGTCCACAAGTAGAGAACTATTGTCTGTAGGGAAAAATACTCTACCATCATGGAAATATTTGTATACCTACAAGTGAAAGAGTCCATGTAATATGAAAATCTCACACTTCTCTTGTGTCTGGGCATTTTGGGGTAGGAAAAACTATGGCTCATCTGTAAAGGTTTTTTTACTGGCCTCAGATGAAAGAAATTGTAACTAAATATGTAAAGGGGTGTGTGATGTGTTCTACTTGTAAGCCCACTAATGGAAAATTGGGTCTATACTCACCACTTCATGTTCCATCCCATCCATGGGAGAGTATCTCCATGGATTTTGTAGGGGGTTTACCAATGTCAANCCTACAAAATCCATGGAGATACTCTCCCATGGATTTTGTAGGGGGTTTACCAATGTCAAAAAGGGATCATGACTATTTGTATGTTGTAGTGGATAGGTTCAGCAAGATGTGTATCTTGATGCCATATAAAAAGAATATCATTGTTGAGAAGACTACTAATCTCTTCTTTCAATATGTTTGGGTTCACTTTGGGTTACCCACATCCTTGAGATAATCGATTCCTTGGATATTTTTGGACAAACTTGTGGAGAATGATGGACACCAAGTTGAAGAGGAGCATTTCTTTCCATCCACAAACCGACGGACAGATAGAGCTTGTTAACCAAACAGTGGTACTTTTTCTTTGAGGCTACTACAGCAAGCATCCCAAGTTATGGGATGAACAGATACCCTATGTACAACATGCTTACAATCAAGCCTTACATTCTTCCACTCAGTGTTCACCATTCGAGACATGTTTTGGAAATTTACCTAAGGTCCCTTTAGACTTGATGTATGTGAGAGATGTTGATTCAAATGAAGAAAGAAATGAAGACAAGGCTTGCAGGCTCATTCAAAGGATCCAGTAGGTACACCAAGTAGTCAAGGAACAGTTGGAGAAAAGTCAAGCACAATCTAAAGCTCGACATGACAAACATAGGGTTGATCATCAGCTCTAGGCTGGAGAAAAAGTATGTCTTCACATCAACAAGGAGATATTGAAGGGTGAACGCAAGAAACTCAATCCCATTTGATATGGACCCTTCACCATTTTGGAGAAAAGCGGTACCAATGCTTTTCGTTTAGATCTTCCACCATATATGCATATTTACTCAGTTGTAAATGTGGAAAACTTGAAATGTTTTGAGCCTCCTATGATCATGGTTCAGGGTGAGGAAGTTTCAATACCTTCATTTGATGTGTTTTCTCCTGAGTACTTGGACGAGATGAAGGAAGATATCATCCTGGACAGAAGGATGAGGACTTCACGCAGGGGTGATGTTGATAATCTTCGAGTAGGATGAAAGGGCACACATCCAAGCAAGGAAAAGTGGATTGAGAAGGACAAGGTGAGGGAACTCTTCCCTCACTTATCTGTTGATTGATGAAAGCTTTTGGTTGTCAAAAAATCTCTCGGTGGGAAGGCATGATCCAAAAAGGATCCATAAAATACTAAGGATAACTCATAATTTGCAGAAGCACTGTAGGAAGCTTAGAATGGCCTCAGTAGAAAGAGAAAGGGAAAATGTTCAAAGTACTCAAAACTCAGTGAAATAGGCATCATCACAAAGAGCGCGTCGCAAGATTTCCAATGGTGTAAACGACTCGTCAAACAAAGTTATGGATCGAAAGATATTCATGGTCAAATTTTTGGTCAACCTAGCCTCGTTGACAGGAATGAGTCAGCATCCATACTGCTAAAGTCAGCATCAATATGGATGATGTCAGCATCCGTACAAGGTACATGGCACACGCAGAGGGTGACACATGTCATGATGACATCATCATGATGATGTGGTGGCACCAGAGGCTACCACGTGTCACTCATTTTTGGACTTTTCCAATCAGTTTGTGGACCAATGGGAAAGTGCCACATGGCAGTCCATACAACCATGTGGCAGACCGTACAACCACCCGATAAGTGATGTGGCAGGATGATGTGGCATAGGTGACATGGCATATCTGTGCAGTATGGTGATCTGGTCCAATGAAAGGCTGCCACATGGCCCAATCATGGGTTGTCATGTGGTAGCGAGAAAAAGAACAAGGATTCCCAACAACCAAATGTTTAAAAAAAAAGGCGGGGTTGGTTGGCGCCAACCCCCA
>JASDQU010105711.1:127650-145803 GCA_032191745.1 Picea mariana | reverse complement strand
ACCCCCCCCCTTATTTCTCATCAAAGGGATATACAATATATAAGTCTTCTTTTCTGTTCTCGAATTACTGAGAAACAATTTGAATTACAAAATAAATTCCTCCAGAAAGGAACAGGTGTCTCATGATTCAAAACCAAAAATAGAGAAAGTATAACTAAATCCCTAAAATTAGGGTTTAGTGGTTGATTTTAAATAATGATAATTTACAATAAGGAAAAATCTAAGCCTCCCTTATGTAACAGATGATAAAAGACCCCAAAACCAACTAAGAGTTGTGAGAAATTAACTGGAAGTGTTTAATTGAAATCTGGGCGCGTTCCTACATTTATGGGCCTTGTCTGCAAAAAAACACAACACCATCTTGAGGAACAATTTTGGCTATCTTCCTGAGATACAAATGCAGATATGAAGGTACCATTTGAAATCTTATGACTTCTATATGTCAATCGACTATTTGAGCGTGTAAAACGACCTCTCCACGACTGAGAAAATTGAGTTTTACCAAGGCAGTTTTTTTGTTTTTGATGGAGGGCATTTTCATTTTACAGCTAGAACGTTTAACCCATCGGTGTTTTATGCGTAAGGTTGGAACCCTGATTTCAACCCTTCGAGCTTCGGGGAAAAGAGGAGTGGCTTATTATAATTCTTCTAACGGTCAAAATTTCGAAAAGGAATGTGGCGCTTATGTATGACCCTTCTTGCGATTTTCTTGGCACGTATTGCACCCTTTCGGGCCTCCTCGTGAATTCTCTCCTTGGATTTTTGTATGAGTTGTCTTATGAATTGGTATGCATATGGATTTCAATGGATAGTTGGGATATTGGGATGTGAAGGGTAGTGGACTTGGAGAATTTTATAAAAGAGAATAGGTGCAAAGGGTTTGGCTAAATCAACTTTAAAGTCAAATAAAATATTAATTTAAAATTATATAAAATAATTTTAAAATAATATAAAAAAGAAAACTTATAGTTTGGTTGTTCTGTAATTTGACACTTTAAGGCTTATTTAGACACTCAAAGAATTATGAACTAAGACCAATAGGAGAGATTCGGAAACTTCAAAGCTTTGAGATTCTGGCCAATTGTGATGCAAGGCTTTGAGATTTTGATGGTAGAGAAACTCAACGAAAATGGCGATAGGTTTAGAGGTTTTACTGCAGCGAAAGGTATGCACTGGGTGGCGCAATGAATTAATGGTTATACAATATTGCGACAGGAGACAAGGTTCTAAAACTAACTGGTGCAATTGAACTAAATTTTGGCGAAAGACACTAAGTTTAGAAATTTTCAATATTGTTCCAACACTTCCAATGGGACAGAACTCCTCAACCAATGCAATTTCGTCTATTATGGTGTAGTCCCGACAGTCCAATGGTGAACATTCTGGCAATAACTATGTTTCTATCTGTTTTGGAGTGTCATTCTAATGGTCGGGACACCTCCAACAGTCATATTGCTTCATCATGGCGAAGTGCCAATCTGCGTTGTTCTGATATCCCGGTGAAGTTCTAGTTCTGCAAATCTTGTTAGAAAAACAGGACTGTTGAGTAATAAAATAAAAAAAATTCAGAGATAAAACATAGAAGACACACAATACAATAGAGACACAGATTTACGTGGTTCACCCAGTGTGGGATACGTCCACGAGATAAATTTCTAGGTCCTTCCTTTATTATTATTCAGCAAATGAAGGGATACAACCTACAACAAACCCATTGTAACTTCCTCTTCTTTCTCTCATAGTCTCCTATCTCATAATACAATATTCTTCATAATGCATAGCCACAATACATTTCCCTCATAACATAGGGTTTCCTTCTAGGGAAAAAAACCCTAACATAATTTCTATCGTTAGATATGTGACCTTATAATGAACGGTCCATATTTACATTGAAATTACAATATAATTTTACAAGGATATTTTTCCTTTAGGGGCTTCACTCCCGAACCCCCTCTAGGGGCCCACTTTCCCCTGGACCCCCCAGCCAAGAGGATAGCCCCCTCAAACCCTGTAGAGTGGGTAACCCCCCTCTGCACTCTCCCACGTGGAAAAGTGTACATACTTATGGGGTGTAAAGTCTTCATGGGATATAAACACAACTGAAAGAAAGGACCTCTGAATCAGGAAGATAATCAGGCTCCACAACCAACAAACCTTCCTTCTGCGAAGTCCTCTCTAGAACTTCCTGCAATTTTTCTAACTTTGCTTTCTTCTTTTTGAGCTTTCTAGCTTTCTTTCTTGTGATTTGAGTCAATGGTTTCCTCTTTCCATGATTTTTCTTATCTCCTCTTGGCATAGTAACTTCTCACTTTAGAGGGTCTTTCATAAGGTTCGAAGGTAATACTTCTTCTCTTTCTGGGGTAGGTGCTCTACTCTCCTGTATGGACAAGTGTTTCAAGTCTTCCTATGTTCTTTAAACTTTGACAACCAGATATCTAGTCCTTAGTACCTTCGACTTGTTCTCCCTTTCTTCCAGTAAGTGCTCTATTCTCCTAGCCATGAAATCTCTTAGTTCTTTCTTTTTCTATTCTAGGGATTCCTCTTCTTGTTTCCTTCGTATCTGATATTTCTCAACCCAAGTTTCTCCTAGAAAAATAGCAAATGGGGCATTGTTCTCAACAAATGTAATGACCTCAAATTCTTCTTCTTTTGAAGTTCTATGAGCACTCATAGGTATCTGGGTAAGTTTTCCACATAGGGTTATCATCTTCCCTTTAAAGAATCTTATTCCTCACACTGAAGGAACCATAGTAGGCTTTCCCAAAATTTCCCAAGTTCTTTCTGTCATGATATTCACCCGTGTTTCCTCATCTAGGACATAGTCTATGTCGAAGTCTCCTATTCTTTTTTCTACGCACTCCTTCTCTTTTAAGACAATTGATAAGTTGGTGTCTCTGTGATCATTCAAGGTTTCTTTCATCTGCAATAATACAATCTCTATTTCTTTTTGGTTCTTGAGCATATTCATAGTCTATTGGCCTTCCTTGTGGTTTTCTTCTTTCATATTCATCTTTTCAACTTTGGAAATCATTCTAGGGAAATCCAAAACTTCATGATCCATACCTTTACAGCAAAGACAACTAGAACCTCTACCAGGGAAATCCTTAGCAATATGTCCCGGTCTTCTGCAACTATAACAAAGAGTTAATCCTCTCTTTCTTTTGAATGATCCCAAACCTTTCTTGTACTACGCACTAAGATCACAGTAACTAAACTGAAAAATATTATTTCTAGGATCCTGCATCCATTTGTTAGTCCAAACATTCTTTCTATGCATAGGAATAACATATCTCTCACTAGTTCTATCAGATCTATTCATATCAAATATTCTTTCTTCTAGATGTGCCCTAATTTTCAGACTAGGACAAAATCTATCAAACATACCTAGATCCATTCTTTCAAAACAAATATTTTCACTTATCTTACCTTTATTAGAGCACAAAGCTTTAATATCTTACCTATTTTCTTCAAATCGATCTTCTTTTCTTAGCACAGAGATTCACAAGTCAAGTAGAGTAATGTGCACTAAAGAAACATATCTACGCACAAAGATTTCTCTTTTCTTCAGTTCCCAACAATCAACGTTTTAGGTCCTGGAAATAGACCCATTTGTTGGCATAGGGGTAGACCCATAGTTCAATGCTTCAACAGTGCACAAACAAAACCCTAACTATCAGACCTTTCAGCAACACTTGCAAAGCAAATGAAGTCTCACCCAAGGTAGAGGTAGGGGTGATTGCAGGACTCAAGTGTCTACAACCTATCTAGGACACATATCTGTGATCACAGTACTTAACAGAGCACTTAGCAATTAACATTCATTAATATTTAACTCTTATCCACTTCACAGGAGAAAACCCTAATTACAGAACAACACAGTATTCAACAAGATCTAACACATCCAAGCACTTAACATATGGAAATATATCAAATCTAGCATTCATTCACATCACTAAGCACTAAGCTACTATATTAGATGCTTCTAACATATATTTATACACTAAGCATAACTCACATAACAACCATAATGAAAAAATAAACCACAACATAGGATATACGTGGTTCACCCCCAGTGTGGGGATACGTCCACAAACTCTTCTTCTCTTTATTATATTTGTTCAATGCATAGAGCCACAAGACCCACTCTACATAGGACAGGAGATCTGCGCACACCTCACCATATCCTCCTTCCCTAGTTAGGTCACATCACAAAGCTTCATCAAGGGGATCCCTAGGCAGTGTTACTTTGCCCTGCTTCAGTTTTTAATCTTTCCCATTGTTCTCTTTCTTTTCTACTTCATCACCTCCTCCTCCTCCAGGTGGATCTTCAACAATCTATTTTGATGTGTTTTTCATCTCCCATACCTCTTCCTTGTTTTTCCTTTTGCTACTGTTGGGTGCATCATATTCTTCGCGAGTGACCATAGGACTTCCGATGAGGTCGGGGTCAGACAAGTCTGCCTAGTCAACTTGTATAAGGAACTCTACAGGCCATTCCTTAGTTATTTCTTCGATGTCCTCCTCAATGATCTTATAGTAGGATTGAAGCTCTTCTTTATGTTCATCTCTGCACACAGTGATATAAATAAAATTTCTGTCTGCGCGGAACTTCACAAATGGCCTGAACCTGTGCAATGTGTTTGACGTCATACGAGGGAAAGACTCAATAGCCCTCTTTAAGTGAAGGTAATAGGTTTGGAACACCACGTTTGACTACCACTGCTTAGCCATGTCACTCGATTACTAGAGAGTAGTGAGCTTCGAAGCTAGGGGTTCATATGGATCAATCTCAAGGAAGATTTCTCCTTCCAGCATCTCCCAAGAAATAAAGGTGATGATGATCAACAACCAACTAAAATGGAACTAATAGCCCTGATCCTGAGCTTCAAGGTAGTCTTTCTCCAACTTGTTGATGAGGTAGATTGACCAATTCATTTGTAGCGCTTCAATGCATTTTCTTGTGAGGTCGACGACAAACCTCGTGACCTACACGAGTTGGTTCTTCCTTACTATCTTACCAATGATCAACTGGTAGGCTATATGCACTATGCCATTCTGGATGGAAGGTACCTTGTAGCCTCACTTCCCCTTCTCCACATTGCCATAGCTGTCTTTTATTCTCTGTGCCAGGGCATGATCTGCAGCCTTCCCTTGATAAAAGTCTTGTGGGTCTAGTCCTTGCATGCTTAATCTAGTGATCTTATGGATCAATGCTGAATCTATGGTGATGCATTTTTCCAGCCACAAATAAATGCCATGGAAGCAAGACAACAGGAGTTTAATGCATGTGTTAAACTCCTAATGCCTTCCAAAGTGGGGCATCTTCATTACGTTCATGATGGTGGACCTCACGATGTCCATGGTCCACGATTGGGGGATGATATTCAACTTCATCCCATTTTTCTTGGTCAAATACTTATGTGGGGAAAGCATGACATAGTTCTTGTGATCTTCCAAGTTGAATTTAGTAATATTCAACTTCATAATCTGTCCCAACTGCGGTCCAACTATGCGTATCCACTTTGGGAGGTACGCATTGATCAAGGTGTAGTCAAAGTCCTTCGGAACACTGTCATGACTGACCACGCCATCCAGAGGTAGAATATAATCATGGAGGATAGATGGGATGAGCTTTGCATTCTCCAAGTCATCACGATGCTTGCTATGTTTCCCAGTAGTGGGTTGGCTAGACCAACACTGTGTAGTCGACAGTGATGCTTCCAATCCTCGCGTCGATGAAGCTTGTATGCCTGCGGACATCACCTTTTCATCCATGAGGTCTATTAGGATCTCTTTGAAGRAATTTTCTATATCACTAATGTCGTCCGATATGCACACTCAAGGTCATATATATCAGGTCTGTGAGAAAACACTCAATGTAACAGAACGAGTGGTGAGCTCTCAAAAAGCACTGCRCGAAAGAAAATGGTTCTCTATGGACTTGGATAATCACAATTGGAAAAAGTGTTCTCAATGCAATTCTTAATGGGATAAATAAACAAATTCGTAATAGAMTCTTCCAATTGGTAGGAATTCCTCAATCAATGCAATTTTGTCCGTTATGGCACGATCCCAACGGTCCAATGACGAATGTTCTGGAAATAACTGTGTTTCTAGCCATTCTGGAGTGTCATTCTAATGGTTAGGACGCCTCCAATAGTCATATTTCTTCGTCATGGTGAAGTGCCAATCTGCATTGTTTTGATATCCCGACAAAGTTCTAGTTCTGCAAATCTTCCTTCTGTGAAGTCCTCTCTGGAACTTCCTGCAATTTTTCTAACTTTGCTTTCTTCTTGCTGAGCTTTCTGGATTTCTTTCCTATTATTTGAGTCATTAGTTTCCTCTTTCCATTATTGTTCTTATCTCCTCTTGGCATAGTAACTTCTCACTGTGGAGGGTCTTTCATAGGGTTTGAGGGTAATACTTCTTCTCTTTCTGGGGTAGGTGCTTTACTCTCCTGTATGGACAAGTGTTTCAAGTCTTCCTGTGTTCTTTCAACTTTGACAACCAGGTATCTGGTTCTTAGTAGCTTCAACTTGTCCTCCTGTTCTTCTAGTAAGTGCGCTATTCTGCTAGCCATGAAATCTCTTAGTTATTTCTTTTTATGTTCTAGGTCTTCCTCTTCTTGTTTCCTTCATATCTGATCTTTCTCAACCCAAGTTTTTCCTAGCAAAATAGGAAATGGTGCGCTATTCTCAACAAACTTAACGACCTCAAATTATTCTTTTGTCGAAGTTCCATGAGCACTCATAGGTATCTGGGTAATTCTTCCACATAGGGTTTTCATCTTCCCTTTAAACAATCCTATTCCTCCTAGTGAAGGAACAATGGTAGGCTTACCCAAAATTTCCCAAGTTCTTTCTGTCATTATATTCACTTGTGTTTCCTCATTCAGGACACAGTATATGTCAAAGTCTCCTATTCTTGTTTCTATGCACTCCTTCTCTTTTAATCCCTCTGATAAGTTGATGTCTCTGTGATTATTCAAGGTTTCTGTCATCTGTAATAATACAGTCTCTGATTCTTTCTAGTTCTTGAGCATATTCTTAGTCTCTTTGCATTCCTCGTGGTTTTCTTGTTTCATATTCATCTTTTCAACTTTGGAAATCATTCTAGGGAAATCCAAAACTTCATGATCCATAGATTTATAGCAAAGACAACTAGAACCTCTACCAGGGCATTCATTAGTAAGATGTCTCAGTCTTCTGCAACTATAAAAAAGAGTTAATGCTCTTTTTCTTTTGAATGATCCCCAACCTTTCCTGTAATGCGCATTGAGATCACAGTAACTAACCTGCAAAAAAATATTTCTAGGATCCTACATCCATTTGTTAGTCCAAAAATTCTTTCTATGCATAGGAATAACATATATTTCACTAGTTTTATAAGATCTATTCATATCAAATATTCTTTCTTCTAGTTGTGCCCTAGTTTTTAGACTAGGACAAAATCTATCAAACACACCTAGATCCATTCTTTTGAAAAAAAACTTTTCATGTATCTTACCTTTATCAGAGCACAAAGCTTTAATATCTGACCTCTTTTCTTCTGATCGATCTTCTTTTCTTAGAACATAGCTTCACAAGTCAAGTAGAGTACTACACACTAAAGAAACAGATCTACGCACAAAGCTTTCTCTTTTCTTCAGTTCCCAGCAATCATAGTTTCCCATCCCAGAAACAAAACCATTTGTTGGCACAGGGGCAGACCCAAGGTTCAATGCTTCAACAACGCACCAAAAAAATCCTATCTATTGGCCCTTTCGGCGACACCGACGAAGGAGATGAAGTCTCACCTGAGGTAGAGGTAGGGCTGGTTGTAGGACTCTAGTGTCTACAACCTAGTTGGGACACAGATCTATGATTATAGTACTTAATAGAGCACTTAGTAGTTAACATTCATTAATATTTAACTCTTATCCATTTCGCAAGATAAAACCCTAATTAGAGAACAACACAGTATTCAACAAGATATAACACATCCAAGCACTTATCATATAGAAATAGATCATATCTAGAATTCATTCACATCACTAAGCACTAAGCTACTATATCAGATGCATCTAACATATATTACTACACTAAGCATAACTCACATAACAACCATAATGAAAAAAGAAACCACAACACAAGATATACGTGGTTCACCCCCAGTGTGGGACTACATCCACCAACTCTTCTTCTCTTTATTATATTTGTTCAATGCATAGAGCCACAAGACCCACTCCGCATAGGACAAGAGATTTACGTGCACCTCACCAGATCCTCCTTCCCTCAGTTAGGTCACAGCACAAAGCCTTCTTACACAGTCTCCACACCAGCTTCTTACAATCACTTTCACTTAGATATGCAAGTCTTAACACATAGTACGCACAAAGCCTCTAGCTCCGTACTAAGCCACAAACATTCACTACTACTACTTTCTTACATTGCCTAGATATCTATTTATACATTGCAAATGGGGCCTAAACATGGGTAAACCCATGGGCCAACATCCCATACCCATTACATAAAACCCTAAACCCAAAAATTCCTAAAAATGGGGTGAGATACCGCAATCTCCGCTTTGCCTTGCACTTCGCCTTCGACCAGCCTGTCAAAGTCCTAAAAATTTCCAAACATGACCAAGGTTTGTTGGCAGCCAATTCAATTTTTTCAATTGCCCTTAAAGCTGCCTACACCTATGTCTCTTGAACTTCAAATTTCTATCGCATTTTGCAGACATAAGACATTTTTATTTCATGTGACATTTGCAAATTGGTTTCGATCCATTTTTCACGACTGAAAGTGTGAAAAATCCTCCATTGTTATGTGGACTGTCATGGTCTGCTCATTGATATTCTGATTGGTACCTACCTTTGGTTTATTTTTGGAATTATGTCCATTTGCCTATTATCACTCTGATTGCGCAATTTCATTTTTATTTAATTGAAAAGGCATTGAGCATGTTGATTGATGAATTATACTTGATTATATAGGGGTCATGGTGAATTAAAGGTTTTTATATGGTATGATCCTTATTACTATAAGCTCTTGACTTATCTATTTTATGAAATCTCTTGTTGCAATGTTTATAAACTTTGATTATGCAAAGGCGCATGGGTCACTTATGAGTTTGATTTCATATTGAATGGAAATGTTTGATTATACATGGCGCGTTGGTGAAACCTTTGGATTTTACGTTGGTTTTGATTATAAACATGGCACATTAATTTGATATATGGTTTTGGATTGATCAATGGCACATTGATATGATTATCCACCGTTTAAATCCTTGTATTAACCGATTAATGTGGTTTGAGTGATGTCATAATTGATTAAACAGTGTTGTATTGTGCCATTAATGTTGTGCATGGTGGTGAACTAACCCACCACCTTCGCATGTGCATATTGATTTGCCTCCCCTTTGAACRCTTGCAGCTGTTAGTCCTATCGATTTTTACTCCTATGTATTGTTATGCTCAATCCAAACCCTACCATGCACCCRCACCATGGCTCCAGTCGTGAGGGCTGAACCCAATGGTTTCCAGGCATTGTTGATGTTTGATGGTGCTTACAGTGACCTGGAAGAATTCGGATGGCTCCTGTTCATACGAAAGTTTGATGGTTATAACCCTAACGTGGCTCGRCAATTTGCATTAACCTTCGATGGCTGTCGAGCAAAGGTTGGGGATGTGCAGTTGGAAATTGATGAACAATTTCTCAGTCTAGCTACTGGTCTGCCTGTTGTTGGACAGAGGTGGTCGAAAAATTGTAAAGTAGAAGATGTCCCATGGACATTGCTCTTCCAGTCACGAAGAGTGAGATCCTGTGACAAGGGTTTGCCTTCAAATATGCTAAAGCAGCGCTGACACGACCTGCTGATGGTAACCAAGCAGTTCATTACTTGCGAGGGCAGGTATGGTTTCGTGTTCTTGTATCACCTTCGACTACTGATGGTTTTCATGGGCTATGAGCTTAACATGCCATTCTACCTGCATAGGAGTCTGTTTAAAATGTCCAAAAGGTACAAACGAAACTAGACCGACAACAGCCTATTTCATTTTGGGTTAATTAAAATGCTTGTGGTCTGTCATTTAGGGTTACGTCGGGACGGTTGGAATGATTTTCTTCAACACAATAAGTTTGAGGACTCGAACCCACCACAGGTTGATAAACCTGTGGTGAGCGAGAGCAAGTTATTACCCCCTGTCCCTTATAGTGCTCTGCTACCCAAACCACTACCCGAGCCACCTATTGATCTACCCAATTCTGTGACCACAGATGTGGAAAATGTTAAACCCGTGACTAAAAATCCCAAGACCAAACCTAATGCAAATTCTTAAGGCAAGAAGAATTCTAGATTAATATCTTGCATGGAAAGAAACAAACCTAAAATCCCTGTCAACCCTGACCCTATCATGGTAAGTGAAGATTCTGACTCAGAGATTGAGCGCTACCTAGCAAGCGAATATCCCTATTCCGAAGGCCTGTGTGATAAACCCGCATATGATCTTGTGAAGAACCTACCACCTTGTTTGCAAAATGATCCGAATTATCCCAGAATCAAAATGCCCTATGAAACCCCTGGTGACTTGTCGAAACCCCCTTCTGTTCCATCTCAACTAGCACCTCCACCGTGTGATCGGTGTGGCGTATGGTTAGAAAGGTATTACCTCGATGTTCCAATGTTGCAGTCCAGAATTCATGCTCTGGAGGATCAAGTTGCAAGGATCTCTAGTCAAAAGGGTGAAATGCCATCCACTGATAAGAAACAACGAACAACTGGTTCGATTTCATTTAAGAACGTGGAGTCGGCAACAACATTTGTCAATTCAAAATTGGCATAGCTAGATCAACCTCACTGGTATGACTTTCACCTATTTATATGACAAATTCATGAATTCTGTTTATATCGTGGATTTGCTCTGTTGCATAAGCATGCACTTTTGTATATAATTTGGTTTTGATAAATCAATTTTCATTGTTGTTTAAATTTTGATTGGATTTGGCTTTGATTCGATGGATCGTCGGATAGATTTGATTTGTTTTAAAATGGCTTCAATCGAATGCTCTGTTGATAATCGAAGGTGTTAATATTTTCTAAAGACATGTTGTTGTTGGTATTCCAATTTTGAACACAGTCAATATCTCATTTTGAATTGGTTATATGCTATGCGATATTGTTGGAAATTATGGTTAACTATTGTGATTGTATATTTTCTGACCAATTCGAATACCATCTTGTTATTGCATGACTGAATTGAGAATAGATATGAATCATAGCTGTTATACCCAACCAAATCGATTCGAACTGTGTTTATCAGATTGCAATAAATATATTGTTTGAATTTGATTCTGCCCAGGATTACGATTTGTTTCTATAATTAACTCAGTGAAGATTTGTGTCGATTATTGCCCAGTTCATGGATTCTGTTGATTTTATCATGCCCCTGTCTGTTGACTGTGTGGTGATCAATCACGAGACTCGTTGGGTCAATATTCATTGAGTATGATTTCATTCGATTACAACTGAAAGAATTTACCTATTGTTGCACTTAATTGAATGATATCAATCTGCTGATATGACTATAACGAGTCAATGATGGTTACGATCATTATTTTGGTCATATCTGTTAACCGTATGACACTCAGCGACCGAAGACTATGGAAAAGTTTGTGGATACTGTTATGCATATTTCATTTTGATTATAGTCGTAAAAGTTTGATATTTGATTAACACAATGTGAATTTTATGCACAGCCATAACCAATCGATTGTCATTGTGTTCGATTATAACTATATCGATTTTGGATACGATGCGATTTACTTGTAATTGCATTTGGATACGAAACCGTGTGGTTATTATTCGACCCGATTTAATGGCAGTTTAAAACTCAGAGCATTCTTACCCTGTTTCGTTTGAATCATTTTTGGATTTGTTTTAATTTGAATGATAAATTCATTGGAATTATAGTAATTCATTTTGAATATTTATTAAAAGAAAATTAAATAGGATTTGATTCTTTTGAAAAGATTTTATTTGATTGCTATCTGATCCTGTGTGCTATTTTAGACTAGCTACAGAATCAGGTGATTCTGTAGCTAAGTCTGTAGAATCATTTTCTTTGTGTTTTGTTACTGAAATATCTTTCTAATTGGATATTTGTGTTCTATTGCAGGTAAATTCGAATTTGCAATTGAGTTGTTGAGCAGTTAGGGGATGTTTCCAAGATTTCACTTGCATTTCATTTCCTAGTTTAGATGATTTTGGGGATATTTCCCAGATTATGTAAAACTGTTTGATAATTATCCACAGGGATGTTTTACCCTGTGGAGAAACTTATATATACTTATGATTTTTGTAATAATGTTCATCCTCATTCATGGGAGAACAAGGATATGGAGTTCTAATACAGACTAGAGCAGAATTGATGTTTTGTCACAGCTTTAGCTTCTCAATATATTAACATTTTGTTTCATGTTTTGTATATCACTTTGTTTATGGTTTATGACTACTTTAGCTATCTAAATCATGTGCAAATGATATAATTTTAATCACTGTTATCCATATCTTATTTCTTCCAAATAGATAAAAGACGTAACAATTGTTAATTCAGTTTGTGAATGACAGGTTTATCTTCTTCATAAATTGAATTGTTATATATAAGTTTTTGCATTACAGGTTTCCCTTATTGCAGGAATTTATAATCATAAGATTGTTATGATTTTCTTTTATGTCTTGTTTGTCTTGTAAAACACTTCAAGGAGTAGCACAACCAATCGTTTACGAAAATCTTATGGACCAACCGGTGCGAGTTTCCTCCTCCGACCAGCTTAGAAGTCATCATACACAGGGCAGACTTGGAGCGTTTCCAGGTCAATTAGTTTGTTGTTTACTGTTTTCATTAAGTAGCTTAATTCAGATATAATCTTAATTAGATTTATATTAGATTGTTTAATTTCAGTAAATATATTGGATTGTTTAATTTCAGTAAATATATTGGATTGTTTAATTTCAGTAATGTTTATTTCTTTTTCATAAAATGAAAAAATCAAAAAGAGATTCTTAGCTATCTTAGGGCAGAAAATACATGAGTTTTGCAGGTTTTAATTAAATCTGTTGATTGTTTATAGTTTACATTTGTGAATAAGTAATATTGCAGCTGATAATTAGATAGTTGATTTGAGTTATTATAATAGTAATTAGTGGATTGTATGTAATAGTTAGAATAGTTACATTTAGTTTTAGTTTAATTTCAGTTTGTTTTATTAGTTTTATTTAGTTTAGTTTGTTTAGATTACTTAGCTCAGATCATTTTTCTCTTTGGTTTTCATAGAAGACCTTAGAGCGGCCAACAGAGCCGTTAAACTTGTTAGGGTGGTTTATTCCAAATGGCTTGGGTTATTTAGACAACCCCGGACCGGTTCCACTCTCTCAGTTGACGGACGGTCAATTTCGCCCGTCAACAAGGTTCTCCAAAACTTTGTCAAGGGACAAAAATCACACTTGTTAAAATGGTTTTGAGGAGACGTCCTTTTGGTATAAGTTTAACCCTTTTTCGAGCTGACCAGACTAATTAAAAGAAAAGGAACACTCTGGAGTCTTATTTTAGTGTTTTTCAGACTCTCTAAACGTGAAAAACCAATGAGATTACCTTATTTGGGCTCATAAAACTTCACATGGAAGGAGTCTTGTTGTGTCATACTTAATCGCATCACATGTTTCATCCTTGAATCTTTGGCCTAATGTTAGCTTCATGTTGCTATCAACTGAACCTTCAAAGAATTCCTTAAACACAAGCCTTGTATAACTTTTTCCCTTGCAATCTGACACCTTGACCCATGGAGGATTTTTCCCGAGTGTCCTTATCCTACTGATTCAGGTGGATATTGGTGGCCACCCACCTATTCCAACTGGCTCCTCTTGATAGTTTTTAGTTCAACACGTTCTTTTGTACTTCTTTATAATTGTGGATTCTATACTTCTAGGGTTGTCTGAATCCCTACACATCTTCTAGGTGGAGAATGGTGGTCTCCCACCTAATCCAACTGGATTATTTTGGATGGTTTCATGTCAACACATCTTTTTGTACTTCCAGGGCCATTTTGGGTCCCTAAACAATGTTTTTTTGGCTTGTCATAGTCAAATTGTAGACGGAGTCTGATTTTGATAACGTAATGTGTAGTTCTCGAAGTACCTTTCGAATGGGCTATCTCACACCTAAAATAGAGGTCGTATGCAAAAGTTACGACCCATGGAAGTTGAGATACCAACTTACCCATCAGGGCCCACATGAATTTTGGCATTTCACCTCCTAGGGTTAGGTTTTTGGATGTCTATGGTTTTGGCACTCATGAGTAATGTTAGAAAGGCCTCTCTAGCGTCATTGTAATAATTCTACATAGACGGATGCATGTAGCAACCACATCTCTTCTCAAAGATAGCTACCACCATTCGATCAAGTTGTTTCAGTTCTGTATTTTTACAGTTTTAGTCTATTTCATTTATTCAATAGAAGATATTGTTCACTGGATATCTATGTTGTTCTCCATATCTCTTTTTTTATTGTATTTAGTCTATTAATTAGTTCATTCTATTAGCATTGAGAGTCACCATCTAACTGGAAGAGGATAAGCCTAGTACACATCAAAATAAAAGTAAAGGGATTAAAATGGTTTGAGAAGGTGGATTAATAAGACTGTAGAGCGAAGAAAAGATAACAAATGTAGTTGCAAATCATTTCGGGACCATTGGGCTATGGATTGATAAGTATCATGGATAATGAAGGCATTTAAACTGCCTATCAAACAAAAGGATTAATGTGGTGATGAGGAGAAGAAGACAAAAAATTTCTGGTGAACCATGAAAGATGGACATGATAGCAATAGATCCTCCATTGCCTTAAGGATCCATAAATCAGAGAGATCACATCCAGACAATGAGAAAAACAGAGAAAATATGATGAACCATGAAATATGGGAATGATAGCAATAGAACCTCCATCGCCTCAAGAATCCATAAATTAGAGAGATTACATTCAGACAAGGAAAACAAAGAAAATCTGACGAACCATGAAAGATGGGCATGATAGCAATAGAAATTTCATCGCCTCGGGAATCCATAAATGAGAGATATTACATTCAGACAAGAAGGAAAACAAAGAAAATATGATGAACCATGAAAGATGGGAATGATAGAAACAAAAAATCCATCACCTCAGGAATCCATAAATTAGAGAGATTACATTCAGACAAGAAAGAAAATAGAAATAGTGTGTAAACTAAGAAGAGGGTCTGATAAAATGATTCAAAGGAATATTATGTTATCACCTGCTAATTTGCATTAATTCCTCCTAAAGAATCTTGTCCTTGTGTTATCTTTCCACTTAGATTTTAAAACTTTTTCACCATCTCTGTCAAACTCCCATCACATAAATCCTTCACTCAACTGATCATCCAAAATAGTCATGTCCTCCATAAGTAAAAAAATTGGGAAATATCCCAAACCTATACCTAGCCTTAATGCTTATCTAAATAACTTAGTTCCATCACTTCATTCATTTTTACCCTTATTTTCATATTCTCGTTGAAAATAAAAAATATTCCATTTATTAAGCACCCTTATCCTATCCACAAGGTCATGTGTTAAGGCTCATATGCCCAGAGTCTTTAGAAAATAGAAAAAGGAGTTTATTATTATTAATATAAATATTTTAATATTAAAATATTTATATTAATATTTGATTCAATATTTAATTTATGGCATCAGGTCAAATCATGGGCACGAATCTCAATTTATAATGTGGAAAAGTCAAAGGATGGATGGAGGGCGCACATACATATCAGGCATAGAATTAAAGCGAAGGTTAATGATGTGAAGGCCGGTTGGGAAAATACCATGGTTTTGGTGATTGGACACATGTTTTTACTTGGTGAATATCAGGGGAAAAAGTGGGTAAACTCCAAACCATTTCTCTCTAGCCCTATATAATAAATGCAACCATTTATTGTATGCTTTATGTGCAACATATTTTCCAGGAGTGCATTTCAATAACAATTATGAAATTTCTAATAAATGAAATTCTTTGAAATTGTTTTACATAGGTAAAATTCAAATTTTACAAAGATTAATGTTTATTTCCATGGAAAAGAATCAAATGGGAAGATGCACGTGAAAGGAAGACTTGGATAATTCTTTATCCAAAGGTTTTACAGAAGTAAAAGAAGAAGATAAAAGTTATTTTACCAAAAATGGTAAATTGGAAAAAACATGGTGAGAGTAAATGTTTTTTATAGTGAGATGGTAAATTGGAAAAAACATGGTAACAGTAAATGTTTTTTATAGTGAGATGGTAAATTGGAAAAAACACGGTGACAGTAAATGTTTTTTACAGTGAGATGGTAAATTGGAAAAAACATGGTGACAGTAAATGTTTTTACAATGAGATGGTAAATTGGAAAAAACATGGTAACAGTGAATGTTTTTTACAGTGAAATGGAAAATTGGGAAAAAGAAGACATGGTTTCCAAAACCACGGGAAGCAAGCCAATAAATGGTTTTAAAAAACCACGGGCATGAATTAAATTATGGAAATTTAATTCTACAGGATAGAAAAATATTTGGGAATTATTTTTATTTCAAATATATTATTCCCAAATATTTAATGAGAATATGGATAAATCAAATTAGATTTGAAGGAGTATAGCTGACATTTCAAAGAGAACGTGGCAGAGGAAGGAGCTAGAGCATCAGAGGAATCTGCAGGGATCATAAAACATTTTTTCTAAAAATTGTCATTTGTAATCATTGTAGAAGCTGAAACGTTTTAGTTCAGCTATTGTAATCAATTTCTAACTAAAGGAACTCGAAATTGTATAAATGATAGAGGTTCTGAATGTATTAAGTATGGGTAGAAGTGCAAGGGAACAAATTGTGGTTGTTCTAAACTCCATTGTAATTTTCTGGAGCTGAATTGAATACATATGCAGAAGGTTTTGAAATATCTATGAAAAAATTCTAATGGTGGTGATATGAGCTTTGTCTTCCCTCATTGTATGTATTTCCTATGTTCTTTAATTCCATTTACACTGTCTTCTATTTGAACTGGATAGTTAAAATCACTGAATTCATCTCTTGATGCTCTCAACTGAAACAATTTAAACTGTGTGTATAACTGTTGTGGGGTTTTCCTACCCTATGGACTAATAAGCTAGGGCTCTAAGCCTATACGCAGATCATGACCCTTCAGATTTAACCTTTAACCTTCTACCCAAAATCTCAACCCCCTTTCTCAGACAAGCACAAGAAGAATGAACTAACCTTGTTTTCCGAAGGTTGAAGTAGATCCTCCGTTGAGTTGTTGTCTCTTTGCTACTGCTACTCCTTCCACAAAGCTTTCCTGCAAATAAGACAAAAACATATATGCATGCTACTGATCTACTAGGGGGTTAGAGATAAAACATAAATCAGATAACGAAGATGAGATTCATGTGTTTCGGGACGGGAAAAGTATCTTTTTCATTACCATCAATATAAATCAACTTACAATGATTTCTGAGGCCGGTCACCGTTCCACGATCCTGATCCTGGGCTCTTCCTCTTCTTTCTGTCCTCCAACTGCTGCTGCATGTATTTCTCCTGAAGCTTGAGGCTAGGCTAAAGGGTTGGGACAGAACTGGATTGGCAATTTGGCAGAGTTTCTTTGCTATGATTTTTCCTCTTTTGAATAGTACCCCTACCCCTCCTTTTATAGGCTGGAAGGAGATAGGGTTCTTGGCGAACTCTCGGCCATGCATGGCTCGGCGTTCCAGTTAACTGACAAAAAGCCCCATGTCCCGGCGGAAACTTTTCTGATTTTTTGCTTTGTTAGGTACCCGCGGGTTGTTTTGGGTTAGCCCGCGGATACCCGCGTGCAGTAGAAGGACAGCAAGTGGATGCCTGCGCCCAGTGAGCAGTTAGGGCGCGGGTTGCTTGTTTTAAGTGGTTTTTTGAGGAATTTCTCACCATGGCTTTGGCTATGAAGAGGCATGAGTAGGCCTGATACCAGGTAAGAAGGGATAGTGAAATTTAGGGTTATAACAGATGCCCCCTAATGTGTGAGGTCAGAAGAGCATCTGATGGCCGAAATACATTACCAATTCTTTACCAATCTGTACTGATATGCTGAATACG
>JASDQU010105711.1:89725-121753 GCA_032191745.1 Picea mariana | reverse complement strand
CAGAGAGCCCTTATCCTGAAACTCACTCGGCTCTCCAGCCTATGAAGAACATCCCCCCTCCTTTACAAAATCTAAATTGATGTATTTATAATTAGAATAGTCCACAACTTCCAGGAGTGTGACCTGGCTATCTCGTTTAATGTTTTCATCAGTGCATTCCTCTGTCAGAATGTGCATGTATCCTCCTGAAGGGATGATTTTAGGGGCTAGATTTCTTTCATGGGCTAATTTTCCATGGTTTTTCCCAAAAAAATATTTTCTATTATAAAAATGATTCGCCCAAATTCTATAGGATAAAATTATTTTACCTTAAAAATCGCCAAACTTTTATACAAACTATATAGAATCCTTAGAAATTTGAATATTTTTACAAAAATATCGCGAAACATTTATAGTTAGCATATGAAGGTTTACTAATATTCGCTAAGGTTTCTACATTTAAAAATAAATTTCCATCCTTAAAATCATTCCTTCCTCCTGTTAGATGAAAAATCAACTCAGCATGGTCCTCCAGGAAAAATCGTCCATCGTGGTACCTCAAGCTGACAGTCTTATGTCTTCTCGACCATGGATTCTACGCATTCTATTTATGGACTGAGATGAGGTTTCAACTACTAGTCCTTTTCCATTAACTGAATCCTCCTCGGGACGAGGCTCAATAGCTAGGGGGCTACACGCATTGCTCTTAGATTAGATGCTATATAAGCACGTGATTACTGGGCCCTCAAAGGTGGTTTGGATTCACACCTCTTTTGAGCTTGCAATTCACCACCTTTTGGCACATAGCTCTTTTAATATACCACGGTTTCAATTGCGGGACTTCTCAATAATTTTATCGTTTGATCATGTTTTTTCCCCGAAATGAAACATGGTCATTGATATGATTGCGATCTATGATATGGGAGCTTCTACTGAATTTAACGCCACCACTAAAGTTTATCCGCCTGCCAATTTTAGGATCATTCTAATCGCGTTGGGAGATGGAGCTAATTTTGGTGTTGAACAAGAAGACTTCCCAGAGGATGATATGACATGGTGGTTTGACATCACTATGATGACATGTCATGAAATGAGAGGTGACACATGTTACTTGGAAACGAACAGATGATATGCCTGAAGGTGCCTGGACTGAGTGTCGGGTGTCATCGCCATATGGATGCCAGGTGTCATGACTAATGAGAGTGCCACATATTTGAACTGATGACTACCACATACTTTGGCACTACATATCTTGGGGGTGGTATGCATGTAGATTTGGAGCTCTGAAGTGAACGACGACCATTGATATGGAGAGGACACACAGAAGGGATATTCTAAATCCGAGAGAAAACACTCTGGATGAAAACGGGAGAAAGGAGGTTGAAACTCTTGAATCCTAGAGTCCCAAATAAAACTACCACCATTAGATTTGGATGGACATGTAGCAACGATCTGTGGTATTCGAGAGAAAAGGCTCTGGATGAAAGCGATAGGGGAGGAGCTAAACCTCTCGAAGCCTGAACTCCCGAAGTAAATCATGAACATCCGATTTGAAAGGATGTGTGATGCTTGATCTGTGACTTTGGGAAAAAGAACTTTGGAGGAAATTGCGAGTGGGGAAGATGAAACTCCCAAATCCCAAACTCCCAAAGTAAATAATGATCGTCTAATCTGAAAGGATGTGTGGCGTTTGATCTATGACTTTGAGAAAAATCACTTTAGAGGAAATTGGGAGTGGGGAAGCCAAAACTCCCAAAGCCATAACTCCTGAAATAAATCATGGTCGTCTGATCTGAAAGGACATGTGGCACTTGATCTGTGACTTCGAGGATTCCACCTGGTATTTAAACCTTGCGCAACTTTGACATGTCGAATACACATGAGCCACTGATCTGAACTGCTCCTGGGATCTCCATTATTGAAAATTTAACCCGACCACTTCTTGTATTTCATCCCCAAAATAGATTGCCCTGAATGTTGCACTTATGCTTACGGCTGCTTTTTGTGAAAGAAAAATCTTTGGACAACTACTGCGACCCTTGAAAAATTCATGAGATATAACATTCCACTCCTAAATCTAGATCAATGGTATTAGAGCAGACTTCTCTTCATTTTTTTTTCTTCGTGCATATCCTAGACAATATCTGGGTATAAGAAGTTAGGAATCAAACCAATCGATCCTTTGCAAGATTGGTTGTGTCGAGCCTGAAAAAAACCCATGGGGGGGAAAAAAAAATATGAGGGAGCAAGAGATCCTTTTACAAATTTTCTCAATGAATCCCTTGCGCAAAAAAGAAAGGAAATGATGGACGTCTTTGCATATATCATTCAATGGATGCCCAAAGGAGAAGCATCTTCATCAAGAAGCCATGCAACCCCCTTTAAGGTATAGGTAAATTTTGATATTCCATTATTTGAAGGACTGATAGATGCAAATGTTGTAGATAAATGGTTGAATCTTCTCGAATGGTATTTTTCGGTCCACAATTTTTCTGATAGGGAAAATATTACTTTTGTAATCCTCAGGGTTGTCCCCCATGTTAAGGACTAGTGGGATACTTACTCTGAGCAAAGGACCATAGAGAAATTTTGAATATTTACGATTGCCACTACATGGGATTCCTTTTGCGATGCCATTAAAGAACGATACTACCCTTTTGGAAGCTATGAGGACCAGTACACTAGATGGACCACCCTGCATCAAGAAAGGGACCAGACATTACCATATTTGACCAATATTTTCCATACCCTACACACCAAATTAGGTATGAAAGAATATGAATGACATCTGGTGCTCAAATACCGTGTTTGTTTCATAGATACATTCAAACACAAATGGAGTTTTTGGACATCGCCTCATTGGGTACGAATTATATATATGATGTCAATATCGAGCATAAATTTAAGTAGAAGATGCAAGATTTTGGATCTACAAACTCCTCATAGTCAAAGCAGGGAAAAGTCGACCCCAACCCACACAACAAGGGACAAATAAAATATGTCCATGCTTAGGACAACTAGTCCAAGCCGCATCATAATAAGGGTAATGAGAAGATGAAGAAGGACATCGGAAAATGGTGTGAATCCATAAAATGCCTTGGCACAACACCGAAGAATGCCACTCCAAGCAGTTAATCATGCTCAAGCTGAAGGATTATGAGTCAGAGGTTGATTGTAAATTCGAATAAAATATAGAAGGAGGGAAGAAGATTATCGATGTTGAACCTAGTCCCAGTGTTCCTACCACCAAAGTCTAGCCAAGCGAACCAAAAGAAGCAGAGGAAGGGGAACACCTCTTTCACTCACAGATGTGGGTAAAGGGGGATCTGCTTCATTTCATTGTTGATAGCGGCAGTCTGAACAACCCAATCTCAGCATAGGGCATCAAGCATCTCAACCTTCTGACAAAACCACACCTGCAACCCTACACCATTTGTTGGCTTCGCCAAGGAAGAGATCTTCGTGTCAACCAACAATGTCATCTTCCCTACGTCATCAATATTTTCAAAGATGAGGTATTGTGTGATATTTCTCCCCTTGAAGTTTTTGATGTTATTTTAGGACAACAATATTTGTGGAAGCATCATGATGAGTATGATTCTAGACTCTGTAGTGTTATTATTACTTTGGGTAGAAAATTGTACAGGATACCATAGGTAGTGCCACTTATCGCTATTTATTTAATCTTTTCTAAGAAATGCAGTAAGGTCATTTCATAGACCGAGAATTTTTTATTCTTTTTTATCCATGCTCACAGTAAGAAGAAGGTCACTTCCACATCTGTGGCCTCTACAAAGTACCTCTCTTTGCAACAGAAGAAAGTGAACAGAATCATGGAAGAGTATAGAGACATCTTCTCCTCATCCATCATGGTATCGATGCACTGTCAAGTCAAGCATCCAATTGATCTAACCCCCAGTGTATCTCTACCTAATGGACCAGTCTATCATCGCTCACTAATGAAAAAACACGAAATCAAATGTCAGATCCAAGAGCTTCTTCAAAAGAGGCACATCAGACCCATCTCCTCCCCTTTCGGAATCCTTATTATACTGGTGAAAAAGAAGGATGGGGCCTAGCGACTCTGCATTGATTAGAAAGAATTAAAAAAAATCACAATAAAGAATTGGTGCCCAATTCCCAAAATTGATGACCTTCTTGACCAAATCAAGGGGGAAAATTTCTTCAACAAGATTGACCTAAATTATGGCTACCACCAGGTTCCCATTGAACCAACTAATTTATGGAAGACATCTTTCTAATCTAAATAAGGCCTCTTTGAATGGTTGGTCATGCCCTTTGGATTAAAAAATGCACCATCCACTTTCATGAGGTTGATGAATGATGTATTGAGACCCTTCACTAACTCTTTTGTGGTGGTATATTTGGATGACATCCTCATCTTCAACAGATCTTGGGAGGAGCACATGTGGCATATTCAATAGGTTTTGAGAACTTTGCGGAAGCACAAGCTTTATGTCAACCTAGAAAAATTCTCCTTTGGGATGAACAGGGTCCAATACTTCATCTAAATTGTTGATGAGCATGTGGAACATGTTGATCCATATAAGATCCAAGTCATCTATGACTGTCCAAGCCTAACCACACTAACCAAGCTTCAAAGCTTCTTGGGACTAGCCAAATTCTATCGATGGTTTGTGTTGGGATTCTCCCATATTTCATGGGCCCTCATCCAAGTTTCTAAGGGAGGTGGAAAGTCAACTTTCGAGTGGGGGAAGGAACGAAAATGAGAATTTTATGATATGAAGCATCGCTTGTGCTCATCTCCAATACTCTCTTTTCTCGATCTTCACAACCATTTGAGGTTGAGACAGATGCATCTGACTATGTTGTAGGTGCAATTCTCACTCAACACGGTCATCCAGTGGAATACCATAGTGAGACACTCTCAGATACTATCCAAAAATACCCCACCTATGGCAAGAAAATGTATTCCATTGTACAATCATGTCGTTAATGGAAACATTACATTCTAGGAAAGGAGATAATCAATCAAATTGATCACAAGCCTCTGAAGTTCATACAAAAACAAAGGAAGTTGTAGAACGACCGCCATAAAAAGTGGTCCACATACCTACAACAGTTCCATATCAACATCAAGTATAATACAGAGAGAAAATATCATGTCACTGAATTCCTTAGTCGACCTCCCATGGCTAAAATCACCACTATGCTCCATTCCTGTGGACATGAGTTATATGAGTGGACCCAACTTTATCAGCAAGATATGAACTTCACCACCACCTATCATCTCTTGGGTACATGCGCGAATGCCACTAATTTTCACATTCAGGATAGACTATTATGCCATTTGGGCTGTCTCTGTGTTCCTACAAGAGAGCGTGCAAAGCTAATTTGGGAATCCCACTACAGTCGGATGACAGGACATTTTGGCATGGAGAAAATTGTGGTCATTCTACAAAAACATTTTATTGGCCAAAACTTCGACAGAACATCAACAAGTATATCAGATCTTGCACTGCCTATGTCATTTCCAAGCCAACCATCAAGAAGAAAGGCTTATACACCCCTCTTCCAACTCTTGAGAATCCTTGAGAATCCATCTCGATGGATTACATGTCTGACCTTCCATCCACCAAGAAAGGAAATGATTGTGTATTTGTGGTAGTTGATCAGTTTTTAAGATGGACATCCTCACATCCTGCAAGAATAACAACATAGCGAAATATACTACCAACCTCTTCTTCAAACAAGTGTGGGTCCATTTTGGGATACCACAAACCATCATCTTCGATCGGGACAAAAGTTTCCTAAACACATTTTGGTTGATTCTCTAGTCATTGTTGGACACCAATCTCACTAAATCCACTTCATTCCACCCCCAAACCAATGGCAAAATAGAGTTCATCAATTGGATGATTGTGCACATCCTGTGCATGTACAAATCTAAGAATCCACGTACATGGGATGAGAATTTCCCCTATGTTCAACACAGTCATAATAGGGCTATCCATACCTCCACTGGCCATATCCCATTTCAGGTGGGGCTGGGATTCCAACCCTTGGGTCCCATTGATGTTGCACTACCTCTTGCAACCACACAAACAAAATCTTCCAATGTTCAATCTAAGATATAAAAAACCACCATATTCATTGAGTGGATTCAACACATCCGCCAATATGTCCATGAGATTTTTCAGAAATCCAATGCTAAGTACATGTAGTGCCATGATCAACACAGTGTACCACACTGGTTTCAGGTGGGAGACAAGTTCTAGTTACATTTGTATAAAGATCATCTTATAGGACCCCATCAAAAGCTCCACCCACTTCGCTATGGGCCTTACACTATTACCAAGGCTATGAGTAGCATTTATTTTAATCTCAACACTCCACCCTTCCTTTGCTTGCACTGAGTGTTCAATGTGGACCTCCTTTGGCCATATTTTCCACCATTATTTGACACCTAAGAGATCGCAGAAAAGATTACACCAACAAATCTCAACCCTGACTACATGGAACATGCATCCACTTATTAGATAGTGGACACATAGGTAAAGGGAACTTGCTAGCAGAGGATCCATGTTTATCGGGTTGTCAAGGCAGGGCAACTCCTACACCAAGGAAAGTGGCTCACCTAGGGCCAAATTCAGCAAAAGTTTCCTCACCTGACGGGGGAACTCAATGCAATGGAGACCATTACTTCCTAATGGGGGAGGAATAATCTAGGTGGTTATTGGTGGCCACCCACCTATTCCAACTTGCTCCTCTTGACAATTTTTAGTTCAATGCGTTCTTCTGTGCTTATTTGTAATTGTGGGTTCTACACTTCCAAGGATATCTGAAGGCCTAGAAATATTCCAAGTGGATACTAGTGGCCTCCCACCTAATCCGACTAGATTATTTTGGATGCTTTCATGTCAACACATCTTTTTGTACTTCTAGGGCCATTTTGGGGCCCTAAACATTGTTTTGTTGGCTTACCACAGTCAAACTGTAGACAGAGTTAGAGTTTGTCATCATAATGTGTATTTATAGAAAATACCTTACCAATGGTCTATCACGCACCTAAAATAGAGGTCGTATGCAAAAGTTACAACCCTGGGAAATTGAGGTACCAACTTACCCATCGGGGCCCACATGACTTTTGGCATTTCACCTCCTAGGGTTAGTTTTTTGGATATCTAGAGTTTTTCCATTCATGAGTAATGTTAAAAAGGCCTATGGAGCCTCATTGTAATCATTCTTCTCAGACAGATGTGCATAGCATCCACATATCCTCTTAGAGATAGCTATCACCATTCGAGCAAGTTGTTTCAATTCTGCAGTTTTACAGTTTCAACCTATCTCATTTATTCAATAGAAGATATTGTTCACTCGATAACTGTGTTGTTCTCCATATCTCTATATTTATTGTATTCATCATGTTAATCATTTTGTTCCTCTCCTAAATATGTATCACCTGCACATGTATCCTTGAACTAAGGATTAGTATGTTCCATGTGCTTGGAACTAGTTTTCATTCCCATGAAACTTTTTCCTCCTTTGTAATGTAGCATTGTTTTATTCTTTTTCCCCAAGCTCGTTAAAAATTTGAAAAAGACAAAAAATCATATATTCCAAAAAGAGGGGACAGGATATACATTCTCTTTTTTCGATAGCAAGATAGTTCCCCTTGGACAAAGAACATTCTTCTGTTTGTTCGCCAAGCATTGGGATATAGTATGACCTTAGGAAGTTTTTATCGTTACATAGAGTTGTTTCCTCCTCCATTTGGTTACTCTTCCAAACATATGGAGATTTTTTGGTGCCTCCTATATCATAGAATTATGTCAATAATATGTTGCCCGAGTCTCATCATTTTGTCGTTCTTTTTTCCAAGGGAATTTTTATCCAAACTAATTCGTCCATTATGTAGTTTATCTCTTGACTTTCATGAGTTGACCATACTAAAATTCTAGACAAGTTCGGATTCAAAGTAAATGAATTTATGTTCCTAATGATCAATATCCTCTAGTCTTTCACCGATAGCATGTTGAAAACCTCAAGGTAGTGAGTCTTACACTCTTATTGTACTCCTACCTGATCTTTTGATGATCTTGAAGATGTTTCTCAATATATGCAATACTCATCTCCAACCACATGCATCAATGCTTCTTGAAGATCCATATCATATTGTACTTTTAAATCTTCAGATGATCTTGAGATGTATATCTGTTGTGTATTGTTTGCGACTACACTTTATATAGAAATTTATATTTTTTCTAGTAGTCATATATGACATGGATCTTTAGTGTACTTGATTGGAAACCATGCTAAGTTCATATTGAGCATGGTTATTCCCACCTCAGAGAGATTATTATTAATTTTGTAGATGGCACGCTCATGAACACTCATATCGGGCTCACTCAACTTCATGCCTTCCCACCGGTAAAGATATTGTTATGTATTTCGGCCATCACTTGATATTTTTACCTCACACATTAGGGGTCATCTGTTATAGTCCAAAAATTCCTTGTCTATACATACAACACACTGGCCTTTCCATTTGCACACTTTCCCAAAATACTGTTGAGTCTTCCTCTTAAAAAACCATTTTTTGGAGAGTGTATGCACCCTGCTGAACTAATAGAATGCGTACACATGTGTGATGCATGCTAATTAGCCCACATACACATGCATGTTGCATTCTATATAGCCCGCGTTTACCTACAAAAGTTGCAAAAAATATAAAATTGCGTGGAATTTGGTGGAGTTTACGGGCTATGGAGGGTTTCCTAACCATTTTTCCCCTTGTATCTCGTCCCCAAAATGAATAACCATCCTTTTATCATATAAAAAGAGGTCTTTGGGTTTCATTTAAGAACAAAAGCAAGAGAAGAAGAAAACTCTTCCAAAATCCCTTCCCTTTCTTAGCCCAAGTTTTGCATCTCGTTCCGAGTGTTAGCACTCTGTAAATTTGTTCGGCTGATAAAACAAACGACATAGGTAACTTACAAACCAACTTTAGAGCCGGGAACTAGTATTCTCAGATCAGAGAGGGCTCTCTTTTGTCACTTGGTATCTCTTTGACAATCAATTGCTAGATTTTGTTTTTTTGGGGGGGGTTTAATAATTTTGCTGGCAAAAAAAGGGGAGGAAACACTCAGGGCTACGGAGTCAAATTTCTGAAAACGAATAGAAACACTAACTAGTCGGTAGAACTCTCCAGAGGATAAAGCTTAAATGAGGTGGTGAATCTGAGTTATAAATTGTAATTTTCATAGTGTAAGAAGAAAGGGGAAAACAAGTAACCGCATCAGAGCATTAATGAAATGAATTCTGAATTAGTTAGGAAGAAACTTAACAAAGTTTAAATTTCTTAAACCAAGAGCATCATAAGATGAATTATGGGCCTTTAAACTATCCAATCTAAACATGAGATAGTACTAATGGAATGAGAAACACAGGAAAAACATACAAAGAGAGAAGAAAAAACTCATATCACCACCATTATAATATGTTCATGGATACTTCAAAGACTTCAACATATGTATTCTTTTCAGCTTCAGAAAATTACATTCAAGTTCAAACAGCTAAAGCGTGCCCTTGCACTTCTGCCAACAACTAATACATTTGTAACTCCTAATATTTATACAAGTTTGAGTTTCTTTGGTTTAAAACCGATTACAATGCATCAATTGAAACGCTTTAGTTTCTGAAACTAATTACAATAATAACAAATGCCAGTTTCGGTATTGGAACTGATTACAATGATTAACAAGAAAATGTTTGATGATCTGGCTTCTAACTCCTCTGATGTTTCAGCTCCTTTCTTTGCCACTTGTTCTATTATGGTCTTCTTCCTAATCTACCATCTTCAGTGACACCTGGACCTCATTTACTGGCTCCTGGAAAACTGCACTTTGTCTTACCTAGTCGTACTATATCCTTCCATTGCAAGTCAGAAGGGATATCATAATCCATCATTTCTCTGATTAGGATCTCCAAATCAATGCAAGAGGCATATTTCATGACTGGTAGTACAACTTTCACTGCTTTGAACTGATTCATAATCTCAAAATATGCAATCATATATTCAACTAGGGTTTCTCCTTTCAGGTTTTCCTCTAGTTTTTCAAGCTTGGAGTGATCCATTCTACACTGAGTGAGGAGAGCATTATATTCTTCCTCATCATATAATTTTCCTTTTCCATCCCAAAATGGAGGGAGGTCTTTAATAAACATTTCTTCAAAAAAATTCCTAAACTCTTTCACACTTTTCTCCATCTGTGTTGCCTTGGTTTGCACTAATTTCAATAGGTCATGTTTAGCAATAACCCTCCTAGCCCAAATAATTAATGTAGTTCTATCTTTGACTCTAATGGTCTGAATTTTTGCAGTAGGGATGGATTTGAGCAGGTTTATGGCATTTTGGGCCCACTCTGATGGTTTCTTTTCTGAAGTCTCATTTACAGTAGTGCACCTGCTTTTGGTTATGATGGCCATGTTGTCTTTATCATTAATGAAATTCAAATACACTCTGAACTTGGCAGCTTCAACAACTATAGAATCCCAAATGATGTTCTTAGCTCCCTACAACAGTCCTTTTCGCCTTAATCTTATTTTCATCTTGTCTATCCCTTCTTGTAAGGCTTGATTGTCCTTTTGAAATTAAGCCATTCTTTCATGATTTGCTTGCACCTCCGGCTTCAATTTATCTATGCTCCCTTTTATCCCTTTGATTTATCCTTCTTTCAGGCTAACTTATGACATAGCCTAGACAATGCCTTCAGTGTTTTTCCCAGCTTCTATAGTAGAAGGTACAACTACATCCATGTTCAACAACTTTGTTTTCTCTTGTAACCATTTCACTTTTTCTTGCTCTAGATGCAACACTTTAGCTTTGTAGCCTAATGCCTCTTGAAGAAATGCTTCCTTCTCTTGTTCTAGAGAAACCATTTATGTTGTTTGTAGATGCTCTGTTGCATACATTTTCAGTTTCTTCTTCAAGCTTTGAATTAATTTTTCCTTTTCAGATAATGAGGTTTTCACCCCTTGGGGACATTTAGATTCCAACCTTTTGATGCGAGTCTACCAAGCTCTACTAGATTCCTTTTCCTGCCTTAATTTTTCTTCCAATTTCATCATATGGGATGACAATTTTGAGTTATTCAAGATTAAACTTAAGTAATATAAATATAACATGTCACTGGTATGTCTATGGAATTTTACCTTGTCTGGAGCACTGATGTTTCCGTACCCTATCTTGATCTCAGACACTTTTTCTTCATCTGCAACTACTATATTAAATGTCCTCTTCTCAATATCTCTCACTGTGAACAAAGAATATTTATGCTGGGAAATGTTTTCTACCTTAGGGACTAAATCCCTCATCTCACTCAGAGCAATATTTCCCTTCTCAACATACTATTTTGCCAAATATTCTTTAGATTGATACACTGCTTCAAATGTCTTTTCAAAGATGTATTTTCTACTGCTAAAAGTTCTGGAGATGCCTTCACTTTGGAGTTTTCTTTCCTTTTCAACTTCAACAGTTCTTGTACCACTCTTCACCATATCAAGATTTACTTGTTCTCTGGGCTCTTCCTCCTCCAAATTTACAATCTGTGGATACTGTATAATTTTCATCTTCATTGGGGTAGTCTATTGATCACTAGTGCCCATGGCCTCTGAACTTCTTCTTATGTTGTAAACCCTCATCTTAGGAACTTTGACTATCATTCTCTGAGGAGCTTGTTGTGTTTGACACTGTTTCAAGGTTGCCTCCACTTCTTGCATTTGAGTTGTTTGCAATAATTCTTCCATATCAACACAGAATTCTAGGTTTGTCAGTTTATCAAAACCATAAACATGTTCATGCTCATAAGGGGCATGTTTTTTCATCAATATTCTCTTGGATATGATTTGGTGTGGGTCATATCTTCTCCCCTATAGTTGTGCAAAACCAAACTTTTTGAGATTTGCTTGAATCTGAGATAAGCAAGATCTGGCTTTGAGAATGAAAGGACCAATGATAAAAGGGAACTTGAGGTTGGAGGATTTGTGCAATTTCAGGAAATGCTCTATCTCATATATGATTATCTTCCTGGTGATATCAAGGGAAAAGACTCTGGGGGTCAGAAAAATAGGCAATATATAGAGGGATTCATGGAAACCATAAACCCATATCATTGTTGAGTTCATGAATAGAGTACCCAGTCCCCCACTTTTTTTTTTGGATTTGGCTATAGATAACTTCTCATGTCATCCAAAAATCTAGGTAAGATGGTGTTGAATATTAAACTGTAAACCCTGGACATGACTTTGTTGATGAAAATGATAAATGTAATCCTTTTACATTCAATTGATTTGAATGTTTCTTTAGGAAATTATATTTAATTGGTCCCTATGAAAATATTCAACAGATAGGTGTAGTATCTGAAATGCCTTAGAGAACTAAAATTTACCAGTTGCTTATGGATATTATCATCTATGAATTGATCAAAGCTGATACAGAATGACATACTAGACTCTGACATAAAAAAGGTCAACATGAAAGGGAGCATGACTTCGACTACATATTTGTCATTATCTAGACCTAAGATCTTACTCAAAAGGGAACAGACCCATTGGAATTCAATAACCATTATATGCATATTCATGGGCAAAGATAGACTCTCTGAAAAATGTTATGGTTTGACCATTCTCTGTAAAAACAGATCTTTGACTTCTGATGAATACTCTCTTTATAACCTAATTAGATTTTCTTCATTGAAGGCTTCAGACACTGCAGATAAAGACTCTGGTATATTGAGGGCATATTGAATTCATATACTCTCTACCCTACACATGACCTCGGACCCCTATTTATTTACAATGAATAATTTTTCATGAATAATTCTCTGCGCACCAACCTATGAATTCAGGAAAATGGAAAGAGAATTCAATAGAATAAGGGACTATGGTGGCTTGGACTACTTCAAGGAATGATATACGCCTTCCTACATTATTGGACATATTTCTTCTGGACACAGAGATGAGTGAAATGGTTATTTCAGTGTCAAAAATGTCTGAATATCGGTCAATTAGGGCTTCTTCATTCAACATAAGGTCTTGCTATGTTACTGAAGTTATGATAAGGTCCATCGCAGCGATAAAAAATACCTAGAAATGAGTGAAAATGGAGTGAACTTGGCATACTGTTGAGGTGCAGTCAAACGAAGGTGGTTGCAACAACTTTCAAACATTCCAGTATTTTGAAAAATAACAAAATAAATAAAAAATTCCCTTTATATACTTTTCCAATTTCGGGGGCGCGAGGACGTGGTTTGGGAAACCCGCTTCTTGCCTTGAAATGCACCCGGTGGTGCCACATGATCCCAACTAAAAACCATGGTTTAGTTTTCATCCCGCTTTCGAGAATTAGCCTCCGCGCAACTTCTCCCCCTGAAATGATCCTCGACCGTCAATATAGGGAGCTCGCAATCTACTATATATCAGGTCCCATCACCCTAGATCCCCTCTTGATTTAGCCTCTTCCTACTATATTTATGCCCTCCCTTGATTTATCAGACTTCCAAACCAATTTAGTGCCTCGCTAAGTCCTGAAATCTGGATTTCACACAAAAAAAATTAATGGTGATAACATGGGCTCCAACTGGGGATGTTATCTTCCTAGCGAGGTATCAAAGAATGATATACCAAGTGCCTAACCATTGGTATTTATTTTACTCTTGCAACTAAATCTATCAACATATTATTCACAAAACTCAAATTATACTCGACATAACTTAGGGCCTTCACTTCGGGCTTCAATTCTTATTGAATCGATTTTGATTGCTTCAACAAAACAATGGTTATGTACAATGAATGGAAAGGGAGAAAAATACTTTAAGATATATAATTCTTGAGAAACATGCCATTCACAAGTCCTCCTCCGATGAGATCTCCATTATGTTCTTGTAGAAGATATGCATTATTTTCATGGTATGCCACAATTTTAAAAGGTCCCAGCCATAGATGGTCAAATTTTCCATGTTTTCCTCTTTCTTCATTCTTGGCATCCCATATCAAGACCAAATCCCCCACTTTGAAGTCATCTTCCTTGGTATGCTTGTCAAAAGATTTTTTAATCTTGTCTTGGTGCAGTTTATAATTGTTGAAGGCTTTCTCTCTTGTTTTCTAGACATTGATCAGTTCATGCATCCTCCTTTGAGTGGAATCTGGTTCAACATATTGCTCTTGTAGCAACCTCATCACAGGTAATCCTAATGAAGTAGGAAAAATTTCCTCTGTTCCATACACAATATAGAAAGGTGAAGTAGCAATAGACCTTTTAGTAGTAATCCTGTCAGCCCATAGTTCATGGGTAAGCTTCTTGTGCCAAGCCTTTTTGTTATCTTGCAGTAGTTTTTTGATAATTCTGGTCAATATTTTATTGGATGACTCAGCCAACCCATTACCTTGAGGGTAATAATATGTGGAATGGCCAAGATTTATGTTGTAATCACTGCAAAAATTTTCCATCTTTTTGAACTTGAATGTTGCTGCATTATCTGTAATGATTTTGATTGGACAACCAAACCTGGATAAAATGTTGTTTTCCAAAAACTAAATGGTAACAGTATCTGTGGCTTGCTTTGTAGGAACTTCTTCAATCCACATGGTGAAATAATCCGTGGCTGTCAATATCCACTTGTACTGAGTTGAGGATTGTGGATGAATTTCTCCTATGAAATCAATGCCCCATTGTCTAAAGGGTGCTTCAACAGAAATAGGCTTTAGGGGAAAAGGCTGCAATTTTCTCTTTCCATAAAAAATTTGGCATTCATGATAGCTTGAAAATTCTTTGTAAGCATCATAAAAAATGATAGGCCAATAGAACCATTCCCTTAAAATCTTATGCACAGTATTTTTCCAATAATGGTTCCCTCCACGGTCACCTTTATGAAACTCCCTGATGGTCATTTCCACTTCTTCCTCCAACAAACAAATCAACAAGATTCCTCCTAGATCCTTTCAATACAGAGATTGATTTAAAATACATAACTTTGTTTCTTTTAGATTTAAAAACCTAGCCTTATTTTTGCTCATTTCAAGAGGAGCCTACAAATTTATCAATACATAAATAATACCAACATACCATGGAGAGTCGAGGAGTTTTTTAGATACCCGAGGGACCTCTTCTTCTCCTAAATTTGTCGACAAATCAACAATGAAATTAATCCCCAAGAGTTCACAATTTGACTTGGCCATCAAATTTGCAAGTCCTTTCCCTTTGATCAACTTTGTAGGTTTGATCTCAATGTCATATTCCAACAACACAACTATCCACTTTCCCCTTTTACCTTCAGAATCTGGCTGAGTTAAAATGTCCTTCACAGAACTGTTGGGTACACAAGCAACAGTGTGGGATGCAAGATATAAATTCTAAACTCCTTTAGGGCCTTGACCAGTGCATATGCTTTCTTTTCCATGATATCACACTTCAATGGATAATCTCTCAATGTCTTTTTATAATAGGATATATGCTTTTCAAAGTTTTGTTCATCTTTTTGTAATAAAACAACATCAATGGTGTGTTCTGAGGAAAACAAAAACAATATCAAGTCTTTTTCAAATTTGGGACAGGCCAGTACTGGGGCTTTGGTCAACGCCACTTTAACATCTTCAAAGGATTTCCTAGCTTAAGGAGTCCACTTTATCTCACTTCCTTTTCTGAGCATGTTAGTGATATGATTTATGATTCCGGTCAGGTTAGGGATGAACCTTCTCAAAAATTTCACTTTCCCTATCAAAGATTGTACCTCTTTTTTTCTTCTAGGCATGCCAATTTTTAGGATTCCTTCAACTCTACTAGGATCTATCTTTATTCCATCTTTTGAAATAATGTGACTAAGCAACTTCCCCTCCTCCATGCCAAAATTAGACTTCTTGGGGTTCAATGAAATTCTAAACTTCCTACATTTCTCAAAATTTCTCCTTAGATCTTGAGATGTTCTTCATCAGAACTTGAATATACAATGATATCGTCTAAGTAAATAACAATAAATTTATCTTTCTCATTAGCAAAGGCTATATCCATAGCCCTTTGGAAAGTTGTTTCTGCATTCATGAGCCTGAAAGGCATTTTGGCATACATGAAGGAGCCCCATGGTGTTGTGAAGGTTGTCTTTTCCTGCTCATTTGGGTGTACCATGATTTGGTTATACCCGGAGAAACCATCCAACATTGATATTTTCTGAGAACCAACCACGTTTTGCAGTATTTGATCCATATTGGGTAATGGGTAATTGTCCTTGAGAGATAACCTATTCTTATTTCAAAATTCCACACATAATCTGATCTCTCAACTTTTCTTTCTAACAAGTACTAGATTTGCTACCCATTTAGAAAATCTCAAGTACACTATGATCTTGGCTTCAAACAACTTCTTTATCTCTTTTTAAATTAAGGGAAGCAGCAAAGGATTAATTCTTCTTAATTTTTGTTTGAAAGGTTTATGATCCTCCTTGAGTGGAATCACATGTTGAATAAGTTTAGTATCATAAACCTTTAGATCTTCATAAATCTAGGAAAAAACATCACGAAACTCTTTCATCAAACTGATATACCTTTGCTTGAACTCTGGGCTAAGTGTCTTGGAAAACTTGATGATTTTGGGGTCTTCCTAAGTCCCAATGTTGCAATATTCAACATCATCATCATTTGCAGTAATTTCAGGACTCCTGTCCACATCATTGTTGTCAAAGAGTTGTTCTAATGGTACTAGGCCTTTGGGGATGGTGTTATTTTTTAGCTGTATTATATCCTTTCCATGAATATGATTTTTGAGGTAGTCTTCATTTGTGAACACAACTACATCTTCTTCATCATAACAATATTCCTCATATATATTCAAATTTTCAAATTCATCCTCCATCTTAAGGAAACTTTCTATTTGTTTGTCATCTTAAAAAACATGCTAGTACTTAAGGTTATCTGGTACCGTTGTATTATGCTTGACCTAAATCTCATATCTCTTGTTATGGAAAATTGGCATCTTGAAGACTGAGACTAAAGTATCCAGGGCATCAACAATCTGATTCTTCGCTCTTGGAATCACTAAAAGATTATACTCTGAAAACTGTTCAAGAAGATAAAGCACTATATTTCTAGAGGCCCTCAGCCTAGGATGCTTTGATTGGTATATTCCCTTTATATGATTGATCATTAGATCATAATATCCATGTACAACTATTCTCTTAGCACCCATTTCTTTCAAAGTTTTCAATTCCAACACCAATACCTCATATTCAGCCATGTTATTTGTGAAATCAAAAGAAAGTTTATAAGAACACAATTTTTTATTTCCTTTGGGGAGGTTAATCCGCACACCAACCCCTGATTATTCTCTGTTGACATCTCCATAGAATCTCATATTCCACATCCAATCTTCTGCATTATGTTTTTTCTATGAACTTTCCTCATTTTGTTGGTCAGATTAGTATTTGGCAGTCATATCGATCTCTGACACTTCCTCTTCAAAATTTGAATCATTAAAGAAAATGAAAGAACCAATCTTAGTATCCATATAGTAAATGGGATGGTTGTTTGGCTAGGATTTGTTACAAACCATGTACTTGAGCAATACTTCCCTGTACAACTTCATATCTTGTCTAAAAACAAAGATAGTGGGATATGACATATCCATTTGCAAAGTCCCTTTCAACGTTGCAACCCATGACCTAGATAACAACATGCCAAATTTAGGAGGAATATCAACAACCACCACATCCATTACCATGTTTTTTGCTGGAATTCGAGACAAAGATACTACCAGGTCTTTGATTAGGCCCAAGCACTTCACCTTCCTTGAATCAAAGGAGAAAAGGTCTTTGTAAGGCCTTGTAATGTCCATACCCAATTGGTCTATGACCACCTTGGGAATCATATTATGGGATGCTCCTGAATCTAACATAGCATTGTGCAGGGTCATATCATGAATATTCACACTGACATAGAAAGGGGGAACCTCATCAAAATCACTACTCTCCTCTACACGTGGGCCAAACAATATGGCAGGATGATCATCTTGTATATTCAATGTATTAGAAGTTTCTTCCATCTTGAGCATATTAATAATCCGATTTCTATATTCACTATTCTTTATCATCTCATTGAATGGAACACAAATTTTTATTTTGTCCATCTCACTTTCAATATTAAAGGAAGATGAGGTTTTCTCTACCTCTTTGATGACTGTCTCCTTTCTCATTTCAAGTAATTTCTTCTGAGGTTCTTCCTTCTACTTTCCTTTCTCCACAACATCCTTTGCGATAGATTCCTTCTTAGTCTAACTCAAAGAAGGTGCATTATTTTGAGATTCTTTGGTAGGATTTCCCTTTGGAGGATTTCATTTTGGAGGATTTCCCTTTGGAGGATTTGTAGGAACCTTTTGGTTTCGTAGGTTATATTGTTTTTGGAATTGCATGATGGCATTGTGCAACCCTGTATGGTAATCTTCCTTTTCCACTGACAACCTTTCATCATCCTCCTACATGAAGATTTCATTTGCATCCATGAATTCGTCATGTTCTTCTTTAGTAAAAAACACTTACGTTCCATTAGCATCATAGCAATTCATGTTGTCTTCAAAATTTCCATCAAAATTTTCATTTACATAATTTTTTTGAAAAGGAGGTCTTATTTATTGATCGCCCTGGTTCCTCTGATATATTTGTCTAATTTTTGGAACTACTGGTCTCCTTTGGCTTCTCAGTGGAACATCATCTTGTTCTCTGGTGTTAGGATTTTTATATAAATACATCCTCTCCATGAGTTTCTCCATGGTATTCATCATAATTTCAAACCTCTCTTCTGATGACTGTGAGGTTGAAAGTTGTGCCTTATATTGAACCTTGTTCATGTCCCTATCAGAATTGTATTTGATCTTTCCTGAAGCCATTAGAATTACTTCAACTTATATTGGATCACTCATCATATCATCTAGTGAAGTGGATCTTTTTTACCTTAACAACAAAGCCAAATCACTTTCAAAGGAGTCAACATATCTAAGTTGAGCAGCCCTAGGAGGAGGTTTTACTTTAGTAGGAATTGAGTTGTAAACTTTGATAAATCTAGCTGAAAACTCTTGGACTATTTCATCAGGTGACATTCTCATGTTGTTATATTGGGTTATCAACTGAAGGGGTTTTTTCTTGTCACCCCATTCTTCAAGAAAACTCATTTCAAAGGCTTCAAAATTTTGGATAATTGCTAGTGGGAGAGCTCTGAACCAATTTCTGACTTTTCCTGTAAGAATTTGTGCAAATAATCTCATTTTTGCATCTTCAAAATTTACTTCTTGTAGGTATATAAAATCATTGAACCAGTCTAAGTGTTTTTGGGCTAACACATTACCTTCAACATCATACAACTTAATCCTCTAATTGTATTCCGATGGAAAGTCATGTAATTGAGCAAGTAGGACAAGAGGGGAAAACCTAGTTGCCATGGCTGCAGTAAGAACTTGAAGTGGTTGTTGGTTAGGAATCACTAGAGGTTTAGTAGAGGAAGATAAAATTAATTCTTGGAACCTCTTCTCATCAAAGATGATCTCATTCAAAGAAGACTCAGATTTAGTTCTGAACAGAGTTTGCTCAAATTTTGAATCAAAATCAAGGTATTCAATGCTTATCACTCCATCTTTGGGCAAGGATAGATATCTGTCTAGACACAAAACTGGGCTTATTATTTTTTCTTTTCTTTTGTCTACAATCTTCTCAGGATCAAACACAGGGATCACTGATTCTGGGTCTGGATTTCTCCTGGTATGTATTCTCTTGGGAGCTAGGATTTACAACTCAAATTGCTTTATGCTACTAGTCTCTTTATATTGGAGTTGCTAGGGTAAATTTAGTCTCAGCCAAAAATGTGTTTGATTCACTGTCACCCTCAGGGATCAAATTTGAAGCTTTAAGTTGTTCTTTTCCCAGGGAAGATTTCACTTTTGATCCCCGACAACGGCTCTAGAATGTTAGAACTCTGTAAATTTGTTCAACTGATAAAACAAATGACAAAGGTAACTGAAAAAACAACTTTAGAGTTGGGAACTAGCCTGCTCAGCTCAGAGAGGGTTCTCTCCTATCACTTGGTATATCTTTGACAATCAATAGTTAGATTTTGTTTGTTTTGGGGGGGTTTTATAATTTTTCTAGAAAAAAAGGGGGAGGAAACAATCAGGGCTATAGAGTCGAATTTATGAAAACAAATAGAAACACTGACTGGTCGGTAGAACTCTCCAGAGGATAACGGATAAATTAGGTGACGAATCTGAGTTATAAATTGTAATCTATAGAGTGTAATAATAAATGGGAAAACAAGTAAATGCATCAGAGCATTAACGAAATCAATTCTAAATTAGTTAGGAAGAAACTTAACACAATTTAAATTTCTTAAACCAAAATCATCATAAGATGAATTTTGGGCCTTTAAACTATCCAATTTAAATAAAATACAATGCTAATGGAATCAGAAACACATGAAATACGTACAAAGAGAGAAGAAAAAACTCATATCACCACCATTAGAATCTTTCTATGGAGACTTCAAAGACTTCAACATATGTATTTTATTCAGCTTCAGAAAATTACATTCAAGTTCAAACAACTAAAGCGTGCCTTTGCACTTCTGCCAACAAATAATACATTTGGAACTCCTAATATTTATACAAGTTCAAGTTCCTTCGGTTTAAAACTGATTATAATGCTTGAATTGAAACGTTTCAGTTTCTGAAACTGATTATAATAATCACAAATGACACTTTCGGTATTGAAACTGATTACAATGATTAATAAGAAAATGTTTGATGATCTTGCTTCTAAATCCTTTGATGTTTCATCTCCCTTCTTTTCCACTTGTTTTGTTCTGGTCTTCTACCTAATATTCCATCTTCAATGACACCTGCACATCATTTAATCTCTCCTAAAAGACTACACTTTGTCTTACCTAGCCGTATTATCTCCTTCCAGTGCAAGTCAAAAGGGATATCATAATGCATCATTTCTTTGTATCTAAGTCAATGCAAGAGGCATATTTCATGACTGGTAGTCCAACTTTTATTTCTTTAAACTGATGAAAAATATTAAAATTTGTAATCATATGTTCAACTAGGGTTGCTCCTTTCAGGTTTTCCTCTAGGTTTTCAAACTTAGAGTGATCCATTCTGCACTGAGTAAGGGGAGAATTATATTATTCCTGATCATATAATTTTCCTTTTCCATCCCAAAATGGTGGGAGGCCTTTAATAAACAATTCTTCAAACAAATCCTTGAACTCTTGCACACTTTGATCAATCTCTGTTGCCTTGGTTTGGAATGATTTCAATAGGTTATGTTGAGCAATAACCATCCTGGCCCAGATGATTAATGTAGTTCTATCTTTTACTCCAATTATCTGAAGTTTTGTAGTAGGGATGGAGTTGATAAGGTTTATGGAATTTTGGTCCCACTCTGATGGTTTCTTTTCTAAAGTCTCATTTACAACAATGCACCTACTTCTAGATGTGATGGCCATGATGTCCTTATCATTGATGAAATTAAAATACACTCTTAACTTGGCAGCTTCAGTAGCTATAGAATCCTAGATGATGTCCTTGGCTCCCTGCATCAGTCCTTTTACCCTTAATCTTATTTTTATCCTTTCCTGTAAGGCTTGATTCTCCTTTTGAAATTGAGCCATTATTTCATCCTTTGCTTGTACCTCCTTCTTCAATTTCTCTATGCTCCCTTTTATCCCTTTGATTTCTCCTTCTTTCAGGCTAACTTGTGACATAGCCTAGACAATCCCTTTAGTGTCTGGCCCAGCTTATGTAGTAGAAGGTACAGCTACAGCCTTGTTTAACAAATCTATTTTCTCTTGTGACCATTTCACTTTTTCTTGCTCTAGATGCAACACTTTAGCTTTGTAGTCTAATTCTTCTTGACAAAATGTTTCCTTCTCTTGTTCTAGAGAAACAAGTTATGTTGTTTGTGGATGCTCTGCGATAGACATTTTCAGTTTCTTCTTCAATATTTGAATTAATTTTTCCTTTTTAGATAATGAGGTTTTCACCCCTTGGGGATATTCAGATTCCAACCTTTTGAATTGAGTCTCCCAAGCTCTACTAGATGCCTTTTCTTGCGTTAACTGTTCTTCGAATTTCATCATATGGGATGACAATTTTGAGTTCTTCAAGATTAAACTTAACTAATCTAAATATAACATGTCACCAATATGTCTATGGAATTTGACCTTGTCTAGATCACTGATGTTTTCATACCTTATCTTGATCTGAGACACTCTGTCTTCATCTACAAATGTTGTATTAAATGTCCTCTTCTCAATATCTCTCACTATGAACAAAGAATATTTATGTTGGGAAATATTTTCTACCTTAGGGAGTAAATCCCTCATCTCACACAGAGCAATATTTCCCTTCTCAGCATATTGTTTTTCCAAATCTTCTTTAGATTGATACACCGCTTCATATGTCTTGTCAAAGATGTATTTTCTTCTGTTAAAATTTTTGGAGCTCCCTTCACTTTGAAGTTTTATTTCCTTTTCAACTTCAACAGTGCTTGTACCACTCTCCACCATATCAATATTTACTTGTTATCTAGGCTCTTCCTCCTCCAAATTTACATTATGTGGAGACTATGTAATTTTCATCTTCTTTGGGGTAGTTTGTTGATCACTGGTTCCCATGGCCTCTAAACTGCTTCTTTTTATGTAAACACTCATATTAGGAATTTTGACTATCAGTCTCTGAGGAGCTTGTTGTGTTTGACTCAGTTTCAAGGTTGCCTCCACTTGTTTCATTTGATTTGGTTGCAATACTGGTTCCATATCAACACAGACTTCTATGTTTGCCAGTTTATCAAAACCCTCAACATTTTCATTCTCATAAGGGGCTTGTGTGTTCATCAATATTCTCTTGGATATGATTTGGTGTGGGTCATATCTTCTCCCCTGTAGCTATGCAAAACCAAACTCTTTGATCTTTGCTTGAATCTGAGATAAACAAGATCTGGTTTTGACAATGAAAGGACCAATGATAAAATGGAACTTGAGGTTGGAGGCTTTGGGCAATTTTAGGAAATGATCTATATCAGATATGATTCTATGCCTCATGAATTCAAGGGCAAAGACTCTGGGGGTGAGAAAAATAGGCAATAGATAGGGTGATTCATGGAAACCATAAACCCATATCATTATTGAATGCATGAATTATAGCTAGTCCCCCACTTTGTTTTCTAGATTTGGTTGTAGATATCTCCTCATGTCATCCAAAACTCTAGGTAATATGGTGTTGAAGTTTAAACTGTAAACCCTGTACATGACTTTTTTGATGAAAATGAGAAATGCAATCTTTTACATTCAGTTGATATGAATGTTGCTTCAGGAAATTCTCTCTTATTAGTCTCTATGAAAATCTTCAAAAGATAGGTGTAGTATCTGAAATTCCTTAGAGAACTGAAATTTACCAGCTTCTTATGGATATTATCAGCTATGAATTGATCAAAGCTGATATGGATTGAAAGACCAGACTTTAACATAAAAAATGTCAACAGGAAACTGAGCATGACTTTGACTACATATTTGTGATTATCTAGACCTAAGACCTGACTCAAAAGGGAACAAACCCATTGGACTTCAATAACCATTATACTCACATTCATGGGCAAAGAAAAACTCTCTAAAAAATGTTATGGTTTGACAATTGTTTGTAAAAATAGATCTTTGACTTATGATGGACACTCTCTGTATAACCTAATTATATTTTCTTCATTGAAGGGTTCAAACATTGTGGAGAAAGAATCTGGTATAACTAGGGCATCTTGAATTGATATACTCTCTACCCAACACATGATATTACACCCCTATTGATTTACAATGACTATTTTTTCATGTGAATATTTCTCTGCGCACCAACCTATGAATTCAGGAAAAGGGAAAGCGACTTCGACAACATAAGGTATTACGAGGGAAAAACTATCTATGGCCAGGGTAAACCACAAAAGACAAGCATGACTGTAGAAATCAACTCAATTCCAATGTATGCTATATAAACTATGTGAAAGATAGGAAAGAGGCCTACCTTGATCCAATGTTTGATGATGTTCCATCGTTGAGCACTTCGACCCAAAGCTTTATACCTACAACAAGTTCTCAAGAATTAAGCAGAGCAAGTATCTAGTGATAATATAAAGGGGTTAGCACATTAGATAGCATAATCCATTAATAAACATTACAAAAATGCCCATGGATAATAATCATATGTTTGTACGATACTAATAGGACGGGAAAGGAGTATTTATATTAATAAATGATCAGTAGAAGTGACAACATTATAGACTTTCATGTCGACATGGTTCGAAACCAAGAAACCAGGTTCCTTCCAACTAGGCCTCTGCCACTTCAATCCTCCACCAAAGCCAAGCTCATAGAATAAAGACAATGAGGTTCTCGCAACAATAGGGAAAGATCTTGGGGGATGAACACTGTTTTCAGACTTGAGGAACAAAGGGATGCAGACTCAATATAAAGTAATTTATCCATAGAAACTTTTCTCTTAAAATTGAATGATTTCTCCTCTTTTCCATAGCTCATAATTGTGCTTTTATAGCCTTCAAAATGAAATTGAATGGCTGATTTGGAACATTTCTAGTATATGGAAGGCCAAGGATCAAATATCTCCTGTTGTGACATGGAAAAATGACTTCATTTTTATATTTTATCTCACAAATCTCAATGTACGTGGGCTGTAGTGGAGCAGCCTATGTATACCCATGTTGTATAGTAGATAGGGCACGTATATGTATAAAAATATGTATTTTAGATATGGATTCATCAAAAAGGGATGACAAGTCTACATAGGTAAATGGAAAAAGGCACTCTGTGTAAGATAGAAATGGCGAGGAAAATCTTGCTATAACATATGCCCCCTAATGTGTGACGTTAGAGGAGTATCTGAGATGTCTGAAATACATTATAAATAACCCAGGAGTGGAGTGATAGAGAACCAGTTGGATGAACTCAATTTCTCATTAAATTCTGTACTAAATTTGCATACATGGATGCCAAGAATACACTGTAGATCCATGTGAAAAATATACCAAATAAGTGTACGTGGCCATGAATAGGAAAATACAAATGTGGTTACATGCCAAAAGTTGTCATAGTCACGAACAAGGCCCTGTGAAACCAGTATCAAAACCAATTGATATTTGTATACCATGAAGTACAATCTAATCTCCCATGATCACTGAAGTCATATAAGTATTGGTCCAATGAAATGGAAGCAATAGCTCAAGAAAGTTGTGGCCACATAGTGATGTCTTCAAGTCTTCTACACTATCGACCAAGGGTGCAAGTCTACATCATGTGAATAAAGGAGTTGAGGTCTAAAACAATGAGACATCGTTTGATTACTAGTCATTGAGGTATACCATTGACAAACACGAGAAAACCTATTAATAATCAAAGTAGGCATCAAGGCACCGAGTACATTCCTACAAGTGTGAATAAAGGAGTCGGTGTCAAACACTTGAGGAATCCATTGATCAAAAGACATTGATGTATTCCCATCTGTATAAAGGGGTTAGCACATTAGATAGCATAATCCATTAATAAACATTACAAAAATTCCCATGGATAATAATCATATGTTTGCATGATACTAGTAGGATGGGAAAGGAGTATTTATATTAATAAATGATCAGTAGAAGTGACAACATTACAGACTTTCATGTCGACATGGTTCGAAACCAAGAAACCAGGTTCCTTCCAACTAGGCCTCCGCCACTTCAATCCTCCACCAAAGCCAAGCTCATAGAATGAAGACAATGAGGTTCTCACAACAATAGGGAAAGATCTTGGGGGATGAACACTGTGTTCAGACTTGAGGAACAAAGGGATGCAGACTCAATATAAAGTAATTTATCCATAGTAACTTTTCTCTTAAAATTGAATGCTTTCTCCTCTTTTCCATAGCTCAGAATTGTGCTTTTATAGCCTTCAAAATGAAACTGAAGGGCTTATTTGGAACATTTCTATTATATGGAAGGCCAAGGATCAAATATCTCCTATTGTGACATGGAAAACTGACTTCATTTTTGTATTTTATCTCACAAATCTCGATGTACGTGGGCTGTAGTGGAGCAGCCTATGTATACGCATGTTGTATAGTAGATAGGGCACGCATATGTGGAAAAATATGTATTTTAGATATGGATTCATCAAAAAGGGATGACAAGTCTGCATAGGTAAATGGAAAAAGGCACTCTGTGTAAGATAGCAATGGTGAGGAAAATCTTGCTATAAAAGATGCCCCCTAATGTGTGACGTTAGAGGAGTATCTGAGATGTCTGAAATACATTATAAATAACCCAGGAGTGGAGTGATAGAGAACCAGTTGGATGAACTCAATTTCTCATTACATTCTGTACTGAATTTTCATACATGGATGCCAAGAATACACTACAGATCCATGTGAAAAATATACCAAATAAGTGTACGTGGCCATGAATAGGAAAATACAAATGTGGTTACATGCCAAAAGTTGTCATAGTCATGAACAAGGCCTTGTGAAACCAGTATCAAAACCAATTGATATCTGTATACCATAGAGTATAATCTGATCTCCCATGATCACTGAAGTCATATAGGTATTGGTCCAATGAAATGGAAGCAATAGCTCAGGAAAGTTCTGGCCACATAGTGATGTCTTCAAGTCTTCTACACTATCGACCAAGGGTGCAAGTCTACATCATGTGAATAAAGGAGTTGAGGTCTAAAACAATGAGACATCATTTGATTACTAGTCATTGAGGTATACCATTGACAAACACGAGAAAACCTACCAATAATCAAAGTAGGCATCAAGGCACCGAGTACATTCCTACAAGTGTGAATAAAAGAGTCGGTGTCGAACACTTAAGGAATCCATTGATCAGAAGGCATTGATGTATTCCCATCTGTCAATGGTGAGAGAGCCTGCCACTAATGACTACAAGCCTCAAGGTACTCATAAAAATCTAGGTCCCATATCCAGAATAAATGAGCTGAAGTCGATGGTAAGAGACCCACTGAAAGGAGAGAATTAAGGCATCTCTCATCAATCAACACGAGGAACAAAGCATGAGCTTCATAATTTGGTGGAGATTGGACGAATAACATGTTCATGAAACAACAACCCTGTGCATCTTTCGCGTGTGCTAAATGCAAGCGGTACATGAAAAAGAACCTCTAAATAGCAGCCACTAATGAAAAATGATGACAAAGGCGAGGAAACCACCAATAAGGCTAATGGAATCCAAGACATTGCACGAATCCAAAAGTGTGAATAGATGTATTGTCTTTGAACACAAGGGAAACCACCCATTCAATGACCAATGATGAAATTTCGATTGCTGGGTTCAAGGTGACATACCAATGATGAAAGTAGGGCCAAGGTGCATGATAAGACCATAGTTTCATGTGATTTTGAGATAAACTAAGAGTATGGCCAACATGCAAAGTCAATATTTCTGAGGAGTGGCCAACACAGGTTGATAGAATTTCTTTGAACAAGAGCATGAGACATATGGTAGACTCTGACATCATAGACCCAATGGTATAACTATCAGATGCTGGAGGCATCGATAATTTTATCTATGGGGACTGGAAGAGTAACCAGTCAGTAGAGAAAAATCTGTAACGAGATCAGCTTCCTAAGACCATGATAAATTCATAATTATGATGACTCAAGGACTCAATAACTTTGTGCTCTGTTTAAAGGTGACACGACTGCTGCCAGATGTAATATAGTACTTCCTTCCCGCCTGTTTTTTTTTTTTCATAACAAATGAATGTTATGATATCGAGGAGGAAACGAGTGTCGCAAGTAAGAAAAAATAGTTCCAGCAGTCGAATGTACCTATGCCCAATGCAAGGAAATGCATGCGAGAGATGGACACTCAGGGTGATGTTTCCTCCAAGGTATAGGGTGTCAAATTGCGAAGGATATAAATAAGGCTCTACTTGGTTGAGGATGCAAAAAATTGATTAGGCAACGGTTTATAACGCAAAGTGATAATTGGCTAAAGGCTCAATAATGCAAGCGAGGGCATGAGATGAAATCACAACTTAATGCCAAAACATGTCCTTTTTTATGTCTTTTAGTCAATCTGGTGTGAAAAATGGGTAAACTTGTGCCAAATAGACGTCTTTTCAAATCCAATTTATGAGTGTGAAAAAGACAAGTTCGCTCAACGATCTTTTCTATTTTTGGTAATGAGTCAAAAAAGAGATTAACTAAGACTCATGACCTTTCAAATCCAATTTAATGAGTGTGAAAGGGAAAAATCACTCGACAATCTTTTTTGTTTTTTAGATGAGTCGAAAAAGAGCTTAACTAAGACTCATTTTTGGGAGTCCGTGGGGACTAAGGCCACATGTGAATGAGTGAGAAATGAGGCTTGTCATAAAGTCATGTATCAAGTTATAATGGACTCCTAGTCATAAGGAAAAACTTGGCATGGGTACCAAATGACAAAGGGGATATAACTAGGGCACCCATATTTGGTAAGTCTCTACCATTTATTAGCGACACTACTTATAACAGATGGAAGGTTCTTTGTCCCAACAAATGGGTTCGTACATAAGGTGTGAAAAACGCTAGTTGAAGGATAATGCAAAAATTCATGATGGAGTGGATACCTATCCTATATGCTAGGTTATAAAAATACCTGCTCGAGGTGACAAACGACCAGTCATGACGTCGAAATCCACAAGAAAACTGATGTAACGACCCTAGTTAAATAAATAATTAAAGAGTATAAAGCAAAATTAATTAAAGAAAATAATTGTGATTAACTAAGTAATACTTTAACTAAAGATCACATTTAATGACCTGAGAAATAAATCTTAAGAAATCAATGAGAAATGTTAAAGAAATGGTTGTGTATGCAGAGAGGGAGCTTATGAATCCCGAGAAGATAAAACATTTAAGGAGGGAGAAGGGACAGGCATGGAGGGTGGTTGGAGTAGTAATTGCATGAGTCAACAAAGAAGGAATAAGGGAAAGGGGGAAGGTCGACGGAGGGGGATTTGACGCAGGAGGGATTTTCTAAGGACTATGACATTTGCTGTGAGGACAGTAGTTCTGGACTATGGCTTTTGATCAAGGGAGGCACTTAGTTGCTGGAGGTTTTCGGCACAGAGGGCCAGGATATCCGTAGATATCCTGGAGCTAGGTAGTTTTCCTAGTTGGCAGGGAGGACAGTAGTTTTGGGCAGTTATTTTCCTATTTGTGGCAGGATTGATCTGAGAAGTAGGTAGTAGGAAGGCAGCAGCAAGGCACAGAGACAACAAAAATTAGCATCAGAACCAGGTACTTTGTTAAGTTATGTATTTATATCTTTCTGTCATGAATTTAGTATTTATTGATAAATCTAAGTTACTGAAGTTGCTGTTATGAGAATCACTATTATGCTAATAAGTTATTGTTTCAGTTTACAAAATAAAATGTTTATGAATCTTAATGATGTTTAGAAGTATATGGGCATTACATATGGTATCAGAGTGTCTTAGTTCGAAATCTGGGCCTAAGGGCCAAAAAACCGAGTGTTAACTCCAGCCATGCTTAAACTACAAACAAAAGACGTTCAGTTTGATCTGATATGACTGATACAGTATCCAAAAATATACTCAAGTAGTACCCCTAAGTTATCCAAGAAAATAATGTCATATATCACAAGAAACAGCTTTAGGTAATACCCTGTAACTGGATCATGTATGGTCACTACAGTTTTAGTCTGAACATTCAATGGAACACCCTTTAAAATAGCAGCAGCGAACCAGATAGCTTGAAGGATCACTTATCACAAAATGGCTACCATTAAAGCAGCCCAATAAAGCTATTAAGCATGAAATGAGAACTGATAACTTAATTTTATTTGAGCAATGGTTGTCAATGAAGTTTTGGGTAGAATAGACACCTGAAATCGATAAAAATGTTGAGGGAAACTTTTGTCTAAGGCTTGAAGTTGGTAAGAATTAATAACTACACGAAATGTACCAAATAAAATGAAAAGGACATTTGCAGGACCTTGAAAAGGCCTACTTCATTCCAAGCTTACCTAAATGAGGAACTGCCAATGCACAGTCGGACAAAGAAAATTTAGAAGACTTGTATTGCGCGGGAACAGTGTAAACTGGTTGCCTGTATTAACCTCGGTGAATTTTAAATAATGTAAAATCTCTTGAACAATAGACCAATATAAATGTTAAACCGTGCCAAGGGAATGGGCTATTACGCAGGAGAACAGATCTGAGCCGTCAGATATCACATAGAAATCTCGTCAGCCGTTAGATCACTAGAAGTTGCACATGGTTTAAGTCCTAATGTGCAGAGGAGGAGCCCACAGAAAAGGAGACCGACAGCCATCGGATCTCACATAGAAAACCCGTCAGCCATAGGATCGGGAGGACATGCATGGAGTTTAGCCTCTGGAGGGGGAGCATGCAGGAGAAATGATCTGAGTCGTCTGATCCTAGATCATGGCCCCGACAACCGTCAGATCTATGGAAGCTGCACGAAGTTTAGCAGTCGGGATATTGGCCATTGGGAAATTGGAGTTCTCGAGGTCATGTGCATTGGGACACCAATCGCCGCGATATCCCTACGGGGATCTGGACTGTCCGTTGGGTGAGGACACGTGGCAGTGATCAGCGCCATCGGCGTTGGTGCATCGGGAAATCGACGTTCCCATGGACAAGAGATCAGGAAATATTGGTTGAAAACACCGATGAGATCTGAGCCGCTCATTCACACGGAACATGTGTCAGGGATCGGATGAAAGTCGCAGATCGAGAAATCGGAGTTCCTGAGGACAAGGAATTCAGGACATCGTAAGTCCCAAAACCTCGAGAGTAAATCTGGACCGTCCATCTGCAAGGACAAGTGGAAAAGGATCGGGCGCTGTCGAAGTTCTGTTCATCGGAGAATCGTGGATTCTGGTGACAAGCGGTTTATGCATTGAGAATTCATGATCCGCGATATCCCGATGGGAGTTTTGAACCATCCGTCAGTGAGGACGCGTGGCGAGAGATCCCAGAGCGTTGGGGTTCGACATATCGGAGTTTTCGAAGTCGTGAAACTCTTGCACAATGGAATCGCGATACGCGATTTCCCGATACAATCAGGGCCGTCCATCTGAGGGACAGGTGGCAACCATCAAGAACCATCGGCGGTTGGCCCCATCAGGAATCGACGTATCGGGGATTTCATGGACACAAAACCCTTGCATTACGAAACCATGATATGCGAATTCTCGACATCGTCATAGCTGTTGATCCAAGGGACGCGTGTTCGAGGATCTGAAAGAGTTCGACATTTCGGCATTTTGGGTTTCCCGCATACGAAGGAATCATAACCGGAGAAGACACGAAATCCCGAAACACGATGAGTCTCACAACCATAGTGTTTAAGTGAGGACAGGTGTCGGAAGGTCCAACCTTTCTTAGAGTTAGTGATAGGTGGCATCAGAGATCGGAGGATCGGAAATCCTAAGGATGTGCGTGCGTTGAAACCCCGAATCCTGATGCAGAGTCGGGGATAAGTCACAGAAGCAGGTCATATGGACCAAGCTCGTAGTGAAGGGGCTAATGAAGAAAAGAATCCATTGGGAAAGTTAAGCACTAAATCCCGATAGGAATTTATATGGTAACGGTCTTGTGATCACGGTCATATAGACCAAGGTATAGCCAGTAAGGGCTAGCTCATAGAGATGGAGCTCATCGCAAATCGGGATTGGAGAGGTAAGGAGATCGCGACAACAAAAAGTCCGAAACCCCAAACCCCGATACAGAGTCGGGGATAAGTCACGGTAGGTGCAGAGGTCGTGACGAGGGAGGATAATGCTTGTGGATTGGGGCATTCGAGAGTGAACTCAGGAAGAAATCCAAAGAATCGCTTAGGCTCGGTTGATGAAATTGAACGATCTTGTATACACATAAAACTATATATATATATTTACACATATAACAACAGGCATACACAGTTGAATAATTTTTTTTTTTTTT
>JASDQU010105711.1:59143-86043 GCA_032191745.1 Picea mariana | reverse complement strand
CGTACTGCCACCCCACTTGCATAAAACTCATAATGTATTTCATGTATCTGTTTTACGTCATTATGTTGTTGATGAATCACATAAACTAAATTGGAAAGAATTTCAGGTATCGGATGTGGGACCCCTCACGGTCGAACCGTTACGCATACTGGACCGTAGAGTCCGACAGCTCAGAAACCGTCTGGTAGATCAGGTTAAGGTCCAGTGGGACAAGTATAGTTCAGGATCTGCTACTTGGGAGGACGCCGAGACGCTACGACGAGACTATCCCTCACTATTTTGACCACCTTGAGAACATGTTTCTCGAAGGTGGAGTGTATGTAACACCACCTTTTGACTTAGACAACCATGATTACTTGAGGCCTATACACTTTATTTCCTAGTCACAATGAAACTATTAAGTGATACACTTAAACTTTAAATTTATGAACTTTTATGAATGTTTAAATGTTATCGATGATGATGCATGTAATGTGATCTATTATGTGAATGTAAGTTTTACAAATGTTTAAGTGATATTGATGATGATGTATATGATGTGACATATTATGAGAAAGTGAAATTGTTGAATGTTTAAATACTATTAGAATGATGTTGGATACAATGCAGTCTATTTTGGGCAAATGATAAATCTTGTGAATGAGTGATGAGTTTGAACTATGGGATATTATGAAATCTAATTCTATGTGGAAAAATTTGATGTTGATGTATCAGTACAGGGATACCAAATTCAAATGACGATAGTATGCAATTATATGATGATAATGCATAGAAATATATGAGGTGTGTTGCATACTAATCTGCAGGTTATGGGCTATGAAATAGCCAAGTGATAATGATGATGAAAGTGGATATCAGGACCACTAACCGAGAAACATTATGGTATGAATAAAGTATGTGAAATTTATACTGATTTGGATACATTGCTATGATATGTGGACTAGTGCATGATTTTGGTACTAACACTACCCAAAACCGAATAAACGATGACAAAACCTCCAGCAACACAGTGCCCCTATATGTTCCATTATAGGGTGTTGACCCTAGTTCTATTAGGAGGGGTGGAGGCATTTCCCACCATGTATCCTCCATTGTAGGGTGTTGACCCTAGTCCTGATAGGAGGGGTGGAGGCATTTCCCACCGTGTATCCTCCGAAACCTGAAGTCATGGGAGAACGGTGCTAGTTCATGCTCCCCAGGTCGTGTGATGATGACTGTCATTTGCCTGCTAGGGAAGCTTAGTCGAGATAGTGACACTTCCACTTACGGGTTCTATTTGGAGTTAGGTCAGTATAGCTGACGCTCCAAGATAGTCTAGCAGAGGACGAATAGGAATGGAGTTGGAAGTAGGTTAGGGAGGAAGGATGAGTAGAATAGTTGAGACTATATGGAGATCTGTCTTGTGGTGGGATTTGATGAATAAAAATGTGTATATATGAATATTCATTATTATGTAACTAAACCACAGTTGTTTAAAATAAATTATTGAACCGAATAATTGTAATTAAACGATTTCTCACACAATTAATTAATTGTTGTCTTTATAAAAGACTAGCCTTGCTGACTGGATTGAATGCATACCTAAATTATTAAAGGATGACAGTTTGATTATTAATATGTGCACGATAAACGCATGTACTAGCTACACATGCATTTCTTGTACATATACACTAGTATGTATGAGCTTTCTTGACTTACTTACTGATATTGTCGGTTACTTATTGTGAATGTGTGAACCATGCTCTTTTCCTTTGTACCATCAGATACCTTAAACTTCGGGACGAAGTTTCTTGAAGGGTGGGTGTATGTAACGACCCTAGTTAAATAAATAATTAGAGATTATAAAGAAAAATTAATTAAAGAAAATAATTGTGATTAACTAAGTAATACTTTAACTAAAGATCACATTTAATGACCTGAGAAATAAATCTTAAGAAATCAATGAGAAATGTTAAAGAAATGGTTGCGTATGCAGAGAGGGATATTATGAATCCCGAGAAGATAAAACATTTAAGGAGGGAGAAGGGATAGGCATGGAGGGTGGTTGGAGTAGTAACTGCATGAGTCGGCGAAGGAGGAATAAGGGAAAGGGGGAAGGTCAACGGAGGGGGATTCGATGCAGGAGGGATTTTTTGAGGACTATGACATTTGCTGTGAGCACAGTAGTTCTGGACTGTGGCTTTTGATCAGGGGAGGCACTGAGTTGCTGGAGGTTTTGGGCACGAAGGGCCAGGATATCCGTAGATATCCTGGAGCTAGGTAGTTTTCCTAGTTGGCAGGGAGGACAATAGTTTTGGGCAGTTATTTTCCTGTTTGTGGTAGGATTGATCTGAGAAGCAGGTAGCAGGAAGGCAGCAACAAGGCACAGAGACAACAAAAATTAGCATCAGAACCAGGTACTTTGTTAAGTTATGTATTTATATCTTTCTGTCATGAATTCAGTATTTATTGATAAATCTAAGTTACTGAAGTTGTTGTTATGAGAATCACTATTATGCTAAGAAGTTATTGTTTCAGTTTATGAAATAAAATGTTTATGAATCTTAATGATGTTTAGAAGTATATGGGCATTACAACTGAGTCAAAACTACAAAATCTAGCTCAAAACCACTCTTGAATTAGTCCATTAGGTGAAACAATAACATGAAACTATATAAAGTGGGTAAAAATAGCTTGTAAATCGTAATAAAATAAAAAAATACTGTATCATTTTGATTTTTACCCAAATAGTGCAATTTGGACCAAAAATACGTCCAAGATTCAAATGGTGATTGCGGGAGCGTTGGGAAATGAAATCATGAACCGTCTAGATTAGGTAACTCTACATCTCATCCTCTTCAAATTTAGTGGATTAAATTTTTGAATTAGGTTTCAATTTTTTAGTTTTTGAGGGTGTAAATCAGGAATTTCGGTGTATGCGAGTTGCCTTTGTTTAGGCTATGTATATGACTAAGTATACACCTCTGTATGAACCAAATTTTGCGTATACTAATCCCTACATGTGGCTGTATGCAAAGGAAGTCGCGTGTAGGTATGTTAATGGCCAAAAAGAAGGGTTCTAACTCAAAAATTGATTTGTCTTTTGCAGAATGGTCCTTGAATGGAGAGAGCGAGAGCATGAGGAGGTACATGCAGTTGTGGATCGAGATCTGGTGGCTCAAGCAGATCTAAAAATATGTGGCTTGTATAAGTTTTGGGCTCTCAAAGGAATGAGGGCCCAAGTGAGGTTGTTGGAGATGTTGGTGGGTTACTGGGATCTTGATAGTGAAAGATTTATCCTCAATGGACAACCATTGAGGATCGAAGTAGAGGACATCTACTTCTTGACTAGTCTATCACACCGAGGAGAGTTGGTAAACCTCAACTCACGTGGAGCAGGAAGTGGGATGAAGATCGAGGAGTATATCGATGCCCACTGTGTAGTGGGGACTCCCAAGGTGGCAAGTCAACTCCCTATCCGAGCAATAAATAACCTTAGCCTGAAGATCATCGTGCTTGTATTGACCAAGATTATTGGTTCGGCTTCATTGCACCAGGCATCGAGGCCGCTCATGTTTTACGCAGTAGAGTGTGCAAGACCCACTATCTACGACTAGTGTATCTCACTGCTGACCAATATGAAAGGTCAGTTGACAGAGTGAAAATAGGGGAGTAAGAGAAACTTCAGGTTTGCATCTATTCTTTGCAGCTTCTTTTTTGAGTGAGTTCTAGGTTTGGGACCTAGAGTGGAGATCCTTCCTAGAGGACCACGCGATCCAACTATGGCACGATGGATCAACGTCATGAGATGATAGGGGGGAGGTAGGGTGTCAATACCCTACAATGATGATTTTTTCTTCTAGCGGTTTTGGATAGTCATTGTTCTAGATGACTATCCCTATGCGGGGATCGATTTCAAAGGAGATCCAGATATGCCACTTCCACCAAGAGGTGCCTATGGTGACATAGGTAAAATGTTTTTTAAATATTTCATTTTTTTGTATTTTTGTATTCAGGAACAAAAATATTTTTTGGATGGCGCTTACATACTAACTAGATATTTGTGTAATCGCAGATGTGGGTCCACAACAGACAAAGGAATTCCCTCGACATAGACGAAGGAACCAGGGAGATGAGGTGGTGGAAGGAGAAGCAGAGAGAGTTCTACAAAACGTGTAGGGCAACCTGTCTTGTTTGACATAGAGGATTCTAATGGTTCAAGTAGAGGATCTACCTGAATCCATGTAGGGACAGGTGGTTGGTGTACCTATAGCATGGGTACGACTCTTCCAATGTCTTGCAAACACTGTGGTTTGATACCATGACACACACCTGGTGCCACAGGCGTAGGTGTCATGGGATATGTATACTGGTTGTATATTTGTATTGAGGGTTTTAGCCCCAATTTTGTAATATAAACACCATATTTTGAAATATATAAAAAGGGATCTTTAGCTTTACTTATATATTATAATGTGTACATTGATGCGACAGTTTTTTTTGCTTTATTAATGTGACAAATGCCAATATAAAATGTAATTAGCATAGGCTTCAGATACATGATTATAACTCCTAGGAATGTGATAATATGTAATAAAATCAAATCAAATTCTTATGAATCACTTAGACATATATGTTCCTTATTTCTTCAGAATACTCACTTGAACATACACAGGAAGACATACCTTCAACCTATAAATAGCTAGAGTTTTATATCCCAGATATTCAACAATTTTTCCTCATAGGTCTACGACCCTATACACTTTATGCTCGTGGGTGTCTACGCTTTTCCTCACTGCATCATGTGGATGTCAAATCTTTTCCTCCTGAAACTTGTGGATTTACTCAAATAACCTTTATATGTAACTTATTCTTTGTACACTCGGCTCCTGCAAATTTCTTCCTTCATTGGACTTCGATGCCTTCCTCTCACTGCCTCGGATCTCCAACCTGTATTCTCAGAAGTAGTTTTCCAATTGACTCTTCTCTTTCTTTTTAATGAGGACTCATAATGACATGTAACTCACATGAAACTTCATAACTTATATTTACGGTTACTTTTACATGCAACTAACATGACACTTGTTAACTTCTGTTTATATCTACTTTACCTTGACATGTAACCTGTCAACTTATTGTTCAAAGTTTGACATCAATGACAACCAATATTTCAACATTGACAACTAATCTTTCAAAATTTAATATTTCAATAATTACAATTAATCTTTCAACAATACCCCCCTTTGGCATTGATGGAAATAATTAGACAGAACACTTCTCTTGCTCATGCTACTCCCCCTGTCTTTATAGCTCTTCTTCATTTCCATGCATCTGTTTTTCTCTTCAACTTTGACATCAATGGAAAAGCGTGACTTATCCTTAGGGTTTCTCCCCCTATCTATAGGGCTCTGATATCTACTGATGTTTTTCTTCATGGTGCTTCCTCATGTAAATCTATGATAAAAATAATTCAAAAAAAAATTCAAGTCTTTCATGGTTACTTCTACTCTCCCCCTGTCTTACTATGACAACTTCCATGTAGATCATTGTGGGGGTGAAACTACAATTTTTTGTCGAAGATACTAAAAATTCTCCCTCAAAAGAGGTTTGATGAAGATATCTACAATTTGTTATTTTTTCCCAACATACTCTACCTTGATGTTCTTCTCTGTAACCTATTCCTATAGAAAGTGAAATTTGATTGGAATGTGTTTCTTCGTGGAATGAATCACTAGATTCTTAGAGATTCTTATAGCACCGATATTATCACAGAATATTGGAATAGGCTTGTCATATACCACTTGTATGTCCTGCAAAGTTTGCTTCATCTAGAGAACCTCTGTACAACATGATGTTGTTGCAATATACTCTTGTTCTGCTATGGACAATGATATTGAAGATTGTTTCTTTCTCAATTAGGATACCATAAAATCACTCAAGTAGAGGGATGTTTCACTTGTACTTCATCTATCATCAACACTTCCTTCCCAATCCACATCTTTGTATGCAAATAGAGATAGACCATTCCCTTTTGGATACCATAATACATAGTCTTTTTTTCCTTTGAGATATATGGATATTCTCTTTACTTCCATAACATGTGTTTCATTTTCTTCTACTTGAAATATTGCCACATCTACAACTTCTTGCATCACATTTGGTCTCAATGTTGTCACATAGAGTAAAATTCCAATCATCGATCTATAGAGTCTCTGATTTACATCCTTGGATATATCATCTTGATTCTTTGCTCAATTTGCAATTGGTCTGCATGGGAGTACTTATGGGATTGCAATCTACCATTCCAAACTTATTTAACATTTCTTTGATATACTTGGTTTGAGAGATGAAAATACTTGTATCTTTCTAACATATGTGGAGTCCCAAAAGTAAGAACAACTCACCAAGTAATGACATTTCGAATTCATTATGGATGTATTTAGAAAATTTTTGACTTATTCTGTCATCATCACTTCAAAAAATAATGTCATCGACATAAACTTCAATGATAAATATACTATCTTGATTTACCTTTATGTAGAGATTTTTTTTTTCATTTCCTTTCCTAAAACCTTGTTGTTGTATATACCTATCCAATATTGAATACCATGCTCTGGAGGCTTCTTTGAGTCCATAAAGTGCCTTCTTCAATCTGTAAACTTAATATTATTTTTTGACAGTAGAAACTCTTCTTCATGTTCGATGTAGAATTGTTATTCTATTTATCTTCTTGGGAAGGCTCATTTTACATCCATCTTATAATTTGATATTTTTCAAACATGCATAAGCCAATATAAGTTTGACTGCTTCCATTTTGGCAACTGGGGAAATAGTTTCTTCAAAATATATTCCTTCAACCCGAGCATATCCCTTTCATACTAACCTTGCTTTATTCTTGGTTACATGTCCATCCTTGTTCAACTTATTTTTAAATACCCATTTTGTACCAATAACATTCTTATTCTTAGGCCTTGGAACAAGTTCTCATGTTTCATTCTTCTTTATCTGATCCATTTTTCTTCTATAGATTTTCTCCATTGTTCATCAGTGTTTTCTTCTTCAAAACTATTGGGTTCAAATGTGGACAACAATGTTATATTTATTTGTTTTGGTGAGTGTAATTTTCTTTGGGTTTCAACTCCTGCATCTTTATTCCCAATGATATCTTCTGATGGATTATTTTTTTGCACTCGTCGACTAGGAGTTTTGGGAGATATCTAAATATTATGTTGATCATCTTCCTCTTTCTTTGCTTCTGGCTACGCTTCTTCTTCTTATGCTTCTTCTTCTTCTACTTCTTCTTTCAAATCCTCTTCTCCTTCCTGCTTTGTTGAGTCTTTTCTTTCTTCTTTGGCCTTTCATACACTTTTCTCTTCAATCTGTACATTGATGTTTTCCACTATTCTATTGAGTCTCATATTGAAACACTTGTATTCCTTTATTTTTATTGAGTATCTGACAAATACTCCTTTGTCAACTCAGGAGTCAAATTTTCCAATCCTTCTTTATTCTCTTTTGATATAGAACTTGCTTCCAAATACTATAAAATGCTTCACATTTTCTAGTCTTCCTTTCCATATCTCGTATGGATTCTTATCACTATTGCTTCTGAGCATTCCTTTGTTCATGATATGAAATATTTTATGTATTTGTTGTGCCCAAAATATGTCACCCGAATTGGAATATTTCAACATGGTTTTGACCATCTCCTGTATTGTCTCATTCTTTCTTTTAGCTACTATGTTTTGTTGAGGTGTCTTGGATGCTGAAAATTTCCTTTTTGTTCCATGTTCTCCATAAAAATCCATGAATTCTTTCGATGTAAAATGTCCAACATTTTATGATATAAAAAATTTGATTTTCAATTATGTCTATGTTTCAACCATCGCTTTGTATATCTTGAAGTGTTTGGATGAATCTGACTTCTTCTTGAGAAAGAAAACTCCAGCCATTCTTGTGTAGTCATCAATCAATAGAATGAAGTAGTGTTCACCATTTAATCCATTTGTTCTCATTGGTCCACATAGATTGGTATGTACAATATCCAATGGTTTCATTGTTGAGTACTCCTTTGACTTGAACCTATTCCTTGTATGTTTTACTTATAGACAATGCTTACATAGAGTATTCATTGGATTTGAAATTTCAGGCATTTCTTTTACTGCTTCCTTTCTGATAATTTTGACAAGATTGTCAAAGTTCATGTGATCCATTCTTCTATCCCAACCAACTTTCATTTTCCTCTCCAAAACAACAACTTTCTTTTCCAATTTCATTCAAAACACATATATTGTTCAGAGTCCTTATCATTGTTTCCACTAACTTTCTCGATCCTTCTTTACTAATTTTGCATTTCTTTGAGTCAAACTGAAGTGTGTGTCTTTGATTGCACATTTGAATTACACTTACTAGATTGTGTTTCATATCTTTGACCAATAGAACATTTTCTGCAATGGAATCTTTTCTTCCAAGATTAATTGTGCCTCTACCTATAATTTTAGTTGAATGATTATTTCCAAATGAAATTTATCCATCTCTTTCTTTTTTCATGGTTAGAAACATGTTATTGTCACCTTTCATATGCTTTGAACAATCACTATCAACATACTAGTCATTTTTCCTCTGTTGGGATTGTAGAGAAAGCGAGCATTGATTATGCTTTCTTTTCCATATCTCTTGTGGTTCTGATATCTAATTGTTTGTGTTGTTCCTTGGCTCCCTAGGTGGAATAGTCAATCTGCAATTCTTCGTTATGTGTCCAAAATTGTTGCATTTGTAACATTCAACTTCATTGCTAAATGATACAAAATTGTTTTAGTTTTTGTTGTATTCTTCATAATATTTTTTGGGATAAGTGTTATTTAAGTACCCTGCATAGTTGATTCGATACTTGGTATAGGCTCTGCAGTTTACAACTTTATGTCCAAAATTAGCACAATTAAAACAATGACCATAAAATTATATTTGATACATGAGAGTATATGATCTTCTTTGTGATTCACTCCTTTTGAATTTGTCTTCTTGAGTCTTCCTTATTTTTGGAATGTTCTTCTTTGGGGGTTTGCATTCTTCCTTCTTGAATGAATCTCTGAAAATATCTACATAGCTTCTTTGTTTTGTTGTCTTGGAGCTTGATCCCTTCTCATTTTGTACTTTATTGTGTCCTACTCCATGTTTTTCATTGGATGGTATTTGACTGCTGATGATTTGATCCAATATTCGGGTGCTCTTATGTTGCACATATTTCTTCTGAATATCTTTCCTTAAAGAGACTATTTCAGCTTCCAAGCTTCCAATCATTTTCCCATTTTCTTCTAACCGACTTCTAAGTAATTCCTCAATTCTTTTGTATTCTTATATTTGAATTTTTAGACTCATAATATTTTTATCGATTTCTTCATAATTGGAATTCTGAGATCCCTCTTTTATTTTTAATTCTACCTTGAGTGACTTGTTTTATTTTCCTTCCTTTATAAGTTCTTCTAATGCACTGATTAGCTCTTCTCTAAGATCTAATTCGCCTTCTTCTTCAGAATCATTTTTTGATTTCATGAAGAGTACTCCTTCTGAATCACTGTCATTGCCATTATCCTCCTTGTCTAATGAGGAATTGTCCTCCTTTGAGTAGAAACTTTTATTGAAGAATTTCCTTTTGTTTTTTCTCCTGTTTCCCTTATGATATTTATTTTCCCTTTTAGAAGCTTCTTCTTCATCACTATCTTTATTCTTATGAGTACATTTAGAACAAAAAAGACCAATACCACCACAAGTAAAACATTTCAATAGAAGCATACCTTTATACATGATGGTTCCTTTATTTTATTTCCTTACGAAGTTAGCCATCTATTCATATTCATCTAAATCATCACTACAACTACAACCTGGTTTTGAATTTTGATGTTTTTTTTTCTTTGTTTTCTTGGATTCCTTGAAAGTTGCTTCCTTTGTGACTAGGTTCTCCTATTTTGTTCTCATTTCATAGGCTACAAATATTCCATGTAGCTTGTCCATGCTCAATGTACTGATATATGCTCTTTCTTTTAGGGCTGATATTTTAGGATCAAATCTCATAGGAAGATACCTCAATACCTTTTGAGCGACCACTAAGTCATCAACTTCTACTCCCAATCCATTAATAGTATTAACTGTTTCGTCCACTCACAAAATGTAGGTTGCAATGTCTTCATCTTCCTTCATCTTCAATTGTTCAAAATTAGCTCTGAATATTTGAATCTTATCTCCATTAACTTTGGCATCTCCTTCATAAATATTTTATATTTTATCCCAAAGATCCTTTACACTGTCACAATGCATAACCTTGAAAAATATTGAATCAACTAGACTTCTTATAAGGGTACCTTTATCCTTTGAGTTGTTTTCACTGATTTTCTTTCCATCTCTGTCAGTTCATGGAGTGATTGGTGTTGTATACCCATATACTACTGATTGCCAAACATTAAATCCATGTTCCTATAAAATGATTTTCATCCTTTTATTTCTAAAGGTATAGTTCTTATCGTCAAACAATGGTGTTTCAATCTTAGCGTAGTCCATGATCTACTTCTAGCGGTTAAACTTCTTCCTAAAGGACCTACTCTGATACCAATTGTTGGAATATTGAGAGGGGGGGTGCATTAGTATGAGCATAATTAACACTTTTAATCACAATATAAAACCTCCAATAATGTTCAATAGTTTTTCGTTAGCATTTAATATATCATCATCACCATAGTTCAATGCATAAACATCACATAAACACAGTACACAACAAATTTGTAAATGTGTTGAACCTATACAAAATAGATCTAGCCAGAAAATACTACACACATTTACAGAGAGAAATTAAGAAAGAAGAAGCAAGAGAGAAAGAATGGAAGAATTCTCATTAACAGTATTCCACACTCAAAGAGTGAATAATTTACAATAGATATATGATACATGAGTAACTAATGCACCATAGTGGTGGTATAGAGTGGTCTGGATACACACCAGCAGTTGCGGGAGTAAACTACCACCTAGTCTAGTCTCTCAGGAAGTTACGAGAGTGAATTACCACCTAGTTTGAGTTAACTAGTCTATCAGTCTAAAGTTAACTAATGGAAACAAAGTGAAGTGAGGAGGAGATCAGGGAAACATGAGCAATGCACTAGTCCGGTGATGATCCCAAGGACAATGTGCATTAGTTGGTGATGATCATAATGTTGCATGGTGATAATCTCAATGTAGCATCTAGACTCCACTGAACTGATCAAACTAAAATGAAAACTGAAGAGAATTTTTTCCCTAGAGGAATAGTCTTCCCAAAATATAGGAGACTGAATAATGAATAATAAAAAAGGAAAAACCTTAGGAAAAATTAATCCTAAGTTTGTGTGAAGTAACTCCAACACCCCTCCTAAACATCACTATGGTGAAAATAAAGAATGGGTCCCATAAACGAGGCCATGTTAGGTACCCAAATACAAAAGATACACTGAAATAAGCAAGGAAAGATTGAAAACCTCATGAATAAAACACCCCAACAAATTACAATGCATAAAAAAATAAAAATGAGAAGGAACAAAAAGAAGTTGTTAAGCAACCATGTCCTTCACTCCAAGAAGGCCTCGCAACTATGAAAGTTTGTGTTCATTGAAGATTTTGTTGAAAATGTAGATATATGCATAGATCTAATGAAGTAGACGAACCATTGACATTTCCACACATATCCACTTTCTCTTCTTGTAATGAATAATATCCAAATAATGTTTGGATGAAACTTTGAAAACCGTGTGGCCATTTCTGGAAAAACACTGAAATTTTGTTGATTTTAAAGTGATCATAACTTCACTTCCTGGACTCTATTTTAGACGAATTGTTTTTAGAAATTGGATATTTTTCTCAGAGGAATTCAAATATCCAATTTTTTTCTACAAATGTTTCTTAGAAAAATACCATAATATAGTCCGATGTGCACAACTTCTTTTTGTCTCCTGAGATGCATGCATTGCGCATGGAAAAGTATCTACATGTGACCCCTAAGATGCATGCCATATATATTCCACATGAAATTCATAAAAAAAATATGAAATGGATTAGACATCATATTCAATTAATGGAATACAAATTTGGGCAAATACTTTTGTAGAATACTTTTCATAATAATAGGCTTGATCTTATGATGGCTTCTCTTCTAGCTCTATCTGTTCAACCTCATGCATGAAATATTCACAATTTTCTTTACTCCCAAATAGAACCTCCAATCTGGTCCATAATTCATTTGTATTTGATTCTTGTGAGTCATCATATACTTGATGGAGAATTTCAAGGGAAATAAACCAGAGGATACATCTTATGGCCATATCTTGTCTATTGAGAAAATCATTTTTCTCATTGGTGGAATCATGCTCTACTTCCATTGCCATAGTTATTTGGTACATTCCTATGCATCTGAGAAGAAGAAAATTTTTTGGCTTCCACTTCAAATAGTCGTGAGGCATGAGAAGTATTGTCGGTGAATAATCCATCTTTTCTGCATTCTTCAATATTTACTACCTGCAAAAAATAATTTGGTATAGATTTTTATTAGCAATCCATCAGCTTTGATACCATGTAAATGTGTTGAACCTACACATAATAGATCTAGCTAGAAAATACTACACACATTTGCATAGAGAAAATAAGAAAGAAGAAGCAAGAGAGAAAGAATGGAAGAATTCTCATTAATTGTATTCCACAATCAAAGAGTGAATAATTTACAATAGATATAGGATACATGAGTAATTAATGTGCCATAGTGGTGGTCTAGAGTGATATGGACACACACCAGTAGTTACGGGAGTAAACTGCCACCTAGTTTAGTCTCTCAGGCAGTTATGGGAGTGAACTACCACCTAGTATGAGTTAACTAGTCTATAGGTCTTCAGCTAACGGGATGAAACAGAGTGAAGTGAGAACGATATCATGGAATCATGAGTAATGCACTAATTTGGTGATGATCCCAAGGACAATGTGCATTAGTTGGTGATGATATCAATGCTGCATGGTGATAATCCCAATGTAGCATCTAGACTCCACTCAACTGATCAAACTAAAGTAAAAACTGAAGAGAATATTCTCCCTAGAGGAATATTCTTCCTAAAATATAGGAGACTAAATAATGACAAATAAATAAGGAAAAACCTTAGGAAAAATAAATCCTATGTGTGTGTGAAGTAACTCCAACAAATTTAATGTGGAAACCTAATGTGGGAAAAAACCACATAATTATTTTCTTATTTATCAAATAGTACAGTCATTGGAAACACCAACTTCCTATTTCTCTAGCTAGAACTGGAAGGAGGCTCCATCCCCCTATTTACAATATGTAACCTAAATAAATCTCCAACTCCCTAATTTACCGGCTCAAACTGGAAGGAGGCTACAACCCCCTTTCCTTTCCCAATCCAACCACCATGAAATATAAATGTAGACCAATATTTCACTACCTTTTTCATTGATAACCTATTTTTGTTGTTGTTTCTGATATTTTTGTTTCTATTACTGATTTCGATATCTCAAAAAAACTACAACCACATATACCTCATACCAAGATCCACAAGAGAATTCTCCAAATCAAATTCTCATGAATTAGTAAGACATATATGTTCCTTATTTCTTTAAAATAATCACCCTAACATACACAAAAAGACATACCTTTAACATGTAGCTGACTTGAGTTTTAAAACTCTGATCTTCAACAATTTTTCCTCATAGGCACACGACCCTATACACTGTCTACTCATAGGTGTCTGCACTTTTCCTCATTGCATCATAGTTTTAACTTCTTCTTTGTATGCTTGGCTACTGTAAACTTCTTCCTTCACTGGAATTCACTGACTTCCTCTCACTGCCACATATCTCCAACCTATATTCTCAGAAGTAATTTTCCAAATGACTCTTCTCTGTGTTTTAATGAGGATATCATGATGACATGCAACTTGTTAACTTATGTTTGCAGTTACTTTGCGATCTATATTTTATGAGAAGAATGAAATGAATACAGATTATTATCAAAATATGATTAACACAAAATAATAGATATACAGTAAAATTGGTTTCTATTCAATAAGGAAATAAGTTAAAACTGTAAAATGCAGTGGAAAACAAGCTTGTTAGAATGTTGATAGCTTATCTCTGAGAAGAGATGTGACAGTTGCACTCATTCGCAATAAGATGATTACAATTTGTCTATGAAGGCATTTTTACAATAAATAGGAATGTCAAAAACCATATACATCCAAAAACCTAACCTTAGGATATGAAGTGCCAAAAGTCATGTGGGCCTCATTTGGGTAAGTTAGCACATCAACTTCCTGGGGTCATAACTTTTGAATACGATATCCTTTTTAGGTGAATGGTATCCCATTGGAAAGGTATATCCAAGGAATACACATTTTTTCATCATAATCTAAACTTGTAAACAATTTTACACTAGCGAACCGCAAAAACTTTGTTTAGGGCCTCAAATCCACCCCGGAAGTCAGGGACCTGGAAACTAGGAAAAACCTGCCAAACTGGAAAAATGACAAAAATGAGCTAGTTGGAATAGGTGGGAGGGCAAGAAAATCCATTTGGATAAATACTCCCCCTTATGAATAAATGGTTTCCATTGCATTGATTTCCCCTATCAGATGAGGAAATTTCTATTGAATTTGGCCCCAGGTGAGCCATTTGCCTTGGTGCAGGAGCTGCCCTACTTTGACAACTCGATAAAATTGCATCCTTTGTTGGTGAGTTCCCTTGACCTATTTTTCCACAATATGATCATTGGATTCATTTTGTTTGAAGTCAGGGTTGATATCTGCTGGTTTCAGTTGTTCTTCTACCTCTGAGGTGTCCAATAATGGTGGAAAATAAGGTCGAAGGAGATCCACGTTGAACATTGGGCGCAAGCCAAGGAAAGGAGGAATGTTGAGCTCAAACTAATTATCACCCACATCCTTGGTGATGGTGTAAGGCCCATAACAAAGTGGGAGAATATTATGATGGGGTAATGTGAGGCATTCTTTTCGGAAGTGCAACCAAACTTTGTCGCCAATCTAAAACTTATGTGGCACCTAGTGTTGATCATGCCGCTACTTGAACTTGTCATTAGACTTCTATATGATATAATAAACCTATTGGTGGATGTCTTGGATCCACTCAATGAACCAAGTGGATTTTTTAGCTTCAATTGGAGTAGGAGATGAGTCAGCCGACGTGACCGTAAGGGGTAGTACAACATCTATGGGACCCAATGGTTGGAATCCCAACCCCACCTGAAATGGGTTGTGGTTGGTTGAGATATGCAGGGCTCGGTTGTAGCTATGTTGGTCATAGGGAAGACTCTCATCTCATGTGAGAAGGTTCTTGGAATTATACATGCTCCGGATATGCATGATCATTCGATTTACAACCTCGGTTTAGCCATCTGTCTAGGGGTGGAATGCCATGGATTTTTTGAGCTTGGTGTCCACCAGTGACCAGAGGTTCGACTAGAATGTGATGAGAAATTGATCGTCCTGATATGATACAATGGTTTTTTGGATTCCAAAATGTACCCAGACTCATTCAAAGAAGATATTGGAAGTGGCCTATGCTTTTATTCTCTTCTTGCAGGCGACCAAAATCACCATCTTAGAAAAGCGATCAACAACCAAAAAAACATAGTCATTTCTCTTCTTAGTGGACAGGAGGCCCAACATGTAGTCCATTGAGATGGATTCCCATGGCTTGTTAGGAGTAGGCAGAGGGGTTTATAGTCCCAGTTTCTCAGTGGTTGGTTTGGAAATAGCATAGGTAATGCAGGACCTGATATACTTGCTGACCTCTTGTCAAAGTTTCAACCAGTAGAAATGTTTTTGTAACATTACCACTATATTTTCGATGCTTAAGTGTCCTGCCACCCAACTGTAGTGGGCTTCCTAGATCATCTTCACTTGCTCGCTTGATGGAACACAGATATGGCCCAGATGACACAACAACCCATCCTGAAGGTAGAAATTAGTGACAACTTCATTTGCGCCCAACATTTGGTAGGTGGTGGTGAAGTCTGGGTCTGTCTTATAGAGTTGGGGCCATCTAAAGGTCTCATGGCTGCAAGATTCTAGCACCATGGCGACTTTCAAGACTGCCAGTATGCTGAGGAAATCAATGACGCGGTTGGTGCTTCTTGTTTTATACTTAATATTGAGGTGGAATTGCTGCAAGTATGTGGACCAATTTTGATGGTGGTCATTCTACAATTTTTGTTGTGCCTATATGAAATGAAATGGATTATGATCAATGTGGATGACTGTCTCCTTCTAAAGAATGTAATGTCTCCACTAGTGGCAGGATTTCACAATGGAGTACATTTCTTTTCCATAAGTAGGGTATTTACAGAAAACATATGATAGTGTCTCACTACGATAGGCCATGGGGTGTTCGTGTTGAGTGAGAACGATGCCTACAACATAGTCAGAAGCATCTATATTCATCTCAAAGGGTTGTTGTAGGTCTAATAGTGAAAGTACTATGGATGAGCACAAGCACTCCTTCCACAAAAATTTCTCCTTACCACCACCCTTAGTTAATTGTCTAAGGGCCCATGCAATATGGGAGAATCCCAACAAGAACCTGTGGTATAAATTGGAAAGACCCAAGAAGATATGAAGCTCAGTGAGTGTCGTTGGGGATATCCAGTCACTGATGACTTGGATCTTGGTTAGATCCACATGTACGCCATGTTTATCAATGATGAAACTCAATTAATGGACCATGTCCATGCCGAAGGAGCATTTTTCCAAGTTGGTGTATAGCTTGTGATCCTACAAGGTGTGCAGAACATGTTGAATAAGCTACAAGTGTTCTTCCCAAGTCTTGTTGTAAATGAGAATGTCATCGAGAAATACCACTACAAACGTATTGGTGAATGGTTGCAAGATATCATCCATCATCCTCATGAAAGTGGCTGGAGCATTTTTCAAACCAAAGGACATGACCAACCATTCAAAGAGACCTTCCTTTCACTTGAAGGCATTCTTACATACATCTATCTATTCTATCGTGACCTGGTGATAGCCATACTTTAGATCAATATTACTGAAATATTTGGCCTCCGTGAACTGATCAAGGAGGTCGNACCACTACAAACGTATTGGTGAATGGTTGCAAGATATCATCCATCATCCTCATGAAAGTGGCTGGAGCATTTTTCAAACCAAAGGACATGACCAACCATTCAAAGAGACCTTCCTTTCACTTGAAGGCATTCTTCCATACATCTATCTATTCTATCGTGACCTGGTGATAGCCATACTTTAGATCAATATAACTGAAATATTTGGCCTCCGTGAACTGATCAAGGAGGTCGTTGATTCGGGGAATCAAGTATCGGTTTCTGACTGTGTTTTTATTCAGGGCTCCATAATCAATGCAGAGTTTCCATGTTCCATATTTATTTTATACCAGCACGATTGGGCTCCCAGAAAGTGATGATATGGGATGGATGTGCCCCTTTTGGAGAAGTTCTTGAATCTTCCATTTGATATCCTCATTCTCTAATAGAGAGCGGTGGTAGACTGGCCCATTGGGAAGTGGTGCGCCAGGGGTCAAATCAATGGGGTGCTTGACCTGATAGTGTAGAGGTACCTTGGTAGGTTAGGAGAAGATATATGAGTATTATTCCACGACCATATAAATTTGCTTCTGTTGTGTGGAGAGTTCGGTCATAGATACCATGGATGTGGCTGCAATCTTTTTCTCATTCTGAGAGCAAATCACAAAGAAAACAAACTTCCCCATCTGAGAGATGAACTTCCTACATTGCTTGGCATAGATCAAGGAAATAACACTAGGTGGGACCGCCTCAGGTATCCTGTACAATTTCTTGTTGAAATTAATAATAACAATGCGAGGCCTAGACTCATATACAACATGGTGTTTCCATAAATATGGTTGGCTTAAAAGAAAATTACAAACTTTGAGAAGGAAAACATCACACAATACCTCGTCTTTGAAGGGCTTGATGTCGTATGACATGCGACATTGTTGGCTGACATGGATGTCGCTTCCTTATTAGATCCATTAGATGGTGTAGGGCTATGGGTGCAACGTTGTTGGAAGGGTGAGTCTCTTGACAATCTCTACTGAGATGAGGTTCTTTTGTCTACCTCTATCAATGATGAAGTGCAACGGGGTACCCTTCACTCACATCTGTGAATGAAAAAGGTGTTCTCCTTCCTCTGGCTCATCTGGTTCACTAGGATGGAGCTTGGTGGTAGTAACAGTAGCACTAGGTTCTACATAAATGATTTGTCTCCTCATTTTTGGTTCTAATTCAAATGCTTTCACCTTAGCCACCAATGAATTCTTTAAGCATCAATCAACAGTGTTATGCTAGGAGATCTTATGGAAGTCACACCACTTCCAGGTATCTTTCTTTGTCTTTCTAGTGTCCTTCTTCTCTTGCGGCCTAGACTAGCTGTCCTAAGGTGGTCCCTATTTGCTCTGTACTTTGTTCTACGGGTTGGGGCTGCCCTTTCTTGGCTTTTGTTGTGAGTGGTTCCCAGGCCCAAATTGTCGCACATTTTGTTTGATCTTTTTCTCGATTTTGATGGCATATCGGTAGGCCGTGCCCAAGGATGAGATGTAAATAAACTCCATTTTGGCCTGGATGTATCTATGTAGACCGTATCTATACTTGAGCACCAGATGTCTCTTAGAATATTTGATACATAGCTTGGTGTGCAAGGTATGGAAGATATTTTTTAACTCAGGCACTTAGTGGTCTCTTTCCTCTTGCAGTGTGGTCCATTTTGTGTTCAGGTCGTCATAACTTTCAACAGGGTAGAATTTTTCCTTAATAAAATCCCTGAAGGACTCCCAGGTGACCGTGACTATAAATGATAAGGGTTCCTCTATTTCCTTCCTCTCACAGAAAGTTTCCAACCAATATTTGACATGGGGAATGACTTTCAGAAGAGAAAAAGTAATCTTTTCTCTATTCGAGAAGTTATGGACAGAGAAATACCCTTCTATTATATTAAACCATTTTTATATAGTGTCAGCATCTATATGACCTTCAAATATAGGAATATCGAAGTTTATTTGTACTTTGAAGTGGGCAGCACATCATTTTGAGGAAGATGCATCACCTATTGGTACTCGTCGAAATATTTGCACAAAACTATCCATCATCTCGTTCCTCTGTTGCGTGAGGGCTTCCTCGAGCAACATTTTGAAGGGATATATTGTCCCATCATCTTTGTTTTCTCCCTCCATGAGAGTTCTCTTGGGTGTGCAAGATATTTTTTCCTCAAGTTAAATAAGCTCGAGACCCAATCGTTGAACCCTAACCTCATTTGGGACATGCATTAAGAACGACAAGGAGCGAACTACTCTGATACCACTGATCTAGATTTTATGAGCAAAACAAAATGAATACAGATTATTATCAAAATATGCTTAAAAAAGAATAACAGATATGCAGTAAAATTGGTTTCTATTCAATAAGAAAATAAGTTGAAACTTTAAAATGCAGCGGAAAACAAACTTGTTAGAATGGTGGCGGCTTATCTCTGAGAAGAGATGTGACGGCTGCACTCATTCACAAGAAGATTATTACAATTGGGATATTAATGCATTTTTAAAATAAACAAGAATTTCAAAAACCCTAGACATCCAAAAACCTAACCCTAGGAGATGAAGCACCAAAAGTCATGTGGGCCCTGTTTGGGTAAGTTAGTACATCAACTTCCCAGGGTCGTAATGTTTGCATACGATCTTCGTTTTAGGTGCATGATAGCCCGTTGGAAAGGTCTATATGAGGACTAGACATGTTTCCATAAGAATCTAACTCCATCTACATTCTAACTATGGAGAACCCTAAAAACATTGTTTAGGGCCTCAAAACGACCCCAGAATTCAGGGACTCGAAAACTAGGAAAAAACTACCAAACTAGAAAACTTCCAAAATGAGACAGTTGGAATAGGTGGGAGGCCACCAACATTCATCTAGATCACTTTGACATGAAATTGACATGAATCTTGTTAACTTATATTTACAGTTACTTTACCTTGACATGCAACCTGTTAACTTCATGTTCAAGGGTTGACATCAATGACAACCAATCTTTCAACAATTCAATGACAATTAATATTTCAATAATTACAATTAATATTTAAATAAGTAATCTTTCAACAATAATAATGACCAAAGGGGTATGCTATTTATAGCCCCAATATCTAACCAAATTCCATAGAAATGACAATATGGTGTCCACATATAACCATTGATTGTTAGATTTTACTCTACCAAATCTGTGAATTTGATTTGGCTCGACAAGAATGCTTGACTTCGCCATCTATTATCACTGAAATTTTGTCCGCAAAGTTGCATGCAAATGCTTACAGGAATACAACATCTCCAAACACCTATTAGTTCACCTGCAGCCCCAAAAATTCATTTCCAAAAGGCACAAACTATACAACTAGTCAAAAAATTGACATGTGTTGAAACACTAAAGGAAGCGCATGCACGTGCGCAAGAAAAAAAATCTTGTAGAGCGCACAAGCTCCATATGCATGACTATGTACAAGAAAATATGCACACTCCTGTGAATGATTCATTTATGGTTCTTGTCGACCCCTCACCCACTTCTGGACCATCTCCCAACTTGATTTGACCCTCAAATTTGAGTTGAATTCGAATGGGGGGCTGGTCAAAGACCTAAGGGTGCCCTAAAGGGCCCCTTGTTCACACTCAAGACTAGTTGGATATTGTCTCAGAGACATTCTATAAAAAGAGTCCATGGGTTCACCAAGAATTCAAGAATCTCATTGTATTTTTATGTTGCCTCTATTCTCCTTCAAGAAAACTCTTTTCTTCTTGGAGCATACTAGCAACATCTCAATAAGCTATTCACCTCACCTATTGAGGGAATAAACTTGGACTTCTTCACCATTTTATTTCTAGTTTATCATTGTAATAATATCTCTCACATAGGAGACTCAATATCCCTCCCAAGGAGGAAGAAGGGATCCACAAGTCCTCCTTTCTCTATGGTGTTTTCCCACTAATATAGTTATCCATTGGTGGCATGATTATTGGTCATTTGTTTGATTGATCTTTGGTTCTAATTTCCTCATGAATTTTAGTTTTATTTCTTTAGTTGTTTTTATCTTAGTTGTTTGTTTATTTCATGTGATTGAATTGTTTGATTCATACACTAACCTTTGTCCTATCTAGCAGGCCCAGCTAGACTTGCAAGTTCCCTTCTTTTTCTCATTCAAGTGATGAAAAGGAAACAACAGATTGGCAACCATACTGGGGATAAGGTATCAATTTCCTCCATATTTGGGATGTTTGATCACTTATTTTTGACACATTTTCCTTGCAGGTATCATAAATGGCCTAGCCTTACATGTCAATAGCTAAGTTTGGAGCTCGAGGAGGGGAATTCCACTTAAAATCCCCCCTGCCCCCCAAAACGTATCAGAACATGCATGGGTGTTCCAGCCCACAAATGCACATTCAAAGAATTGTGTACCAACAACACTTCGTTTCTATGCGCATTATGTTTCCAGTGTGCCAAAAGGTCCTTAGTTCTTTGAGAATTGTGCGCCCACTTTGCCTATGTCTGAAATGTAACCCGCGCATCTGTCCAGAATTTCCAAATTGTAAGAGTTTTTGTGATGTTTTGAAGGCCCCTAGCCTTCAAAATATTTCTTCTATTCCATTTATAAAATCACAACACTTAGATTCCCTTCGCACATGAAGGTTTAGTCAAAACAAAGACACTTAGGGGGTTAAAAAGAACCATATTTCTCCTCTTTTGCTTTGAGTTGCCACATGGATGGCTTGTTTTGAGTGTAAAAGATAAGTTGAGATTCTTTACTATCACATATAAAAACACTTGCATTGGGACCAAAAATCAAACTTCCATAATTGAGTATGTTGTTCTCTCGCACCATAGAGTGATATTGAGAATAAGAAAAGTGATTAAGGGGAGATTTCGTCTCCCTTAACAAAATCTTTAGGAGAGGACAAAACCCCCCTAGGGCTCCTCTTAGTTTCTTTTTCAAACATCTTAAATTTGTAAGGGCCCATACATGCCCACATGTTGCAAAGTTAGGATAGTTTTGAAGCTACTTTTTTAGTTTACATCACTAGGGGAGTTTAAATATTATAGTAACGGGCCCATACATGCCCACATGCTTGCAATCTAGTATAGTTTTTTCAAATATTTCTTAGATTAAATCACATTAGGGAGATTAAAGGATTGGTAAGGACCCATATGTCCACATGCTAGTTCTTTAGGGACTTTAAAATTTCGCAAGGTTGTACCAATGACATCTAGTAAGATAGGTAATCAAGATTTGTAAGGACCACATGAAGTCCACATGTTGCAAGGTTAAACCTAACTTGTTAAAATTTGGAACATTTTATCACTTTCTCACACACAAAGTCACTCCTCTCTCACATAATTCCATCTCGAATTGTGGAGGTTGAAGTAAGTTTCCTCCAAAGGGATTCCAAAACATCCCACTATTTCTTGAAGAAATTATCCACACCCACTTAATTCAAATGAGATTGGCTCACACCCCCATTCTCTCAAACAACCACATCTAAATTTTTTCTAAAAAATCACTAAGTTTTCCTCCACAGGAGGTGCCAAAAGAATTTTTTTAGTCTAGGTAGGATCTCAGAGGTAGGCATCCAAATAACCCCTCGTTATCTATTTCTCACATCTTCAAACATTAGAAGTTGACAAATAGGGAACTTTAAAATCCTCCAAGTCAAGTGTTCCTAACACCATAAGACAAGGAGATACCTGTGAAGGGTCGAAGGCCGAGGTCCATTTGTTCTTTGCATCCCCCCTTGAGTCACCCAACTCTTGGAAGGGATCCATCCCATGACCCATTTCTGAGGACAAAAATATAAATGTCGCACTTTGACCAAGGTACCTAGTGGCCAAATTTTAGGACATCTACCCAGGTGGAANAAGGGATCCATCCCATGACCCATTTCTGAGGACGAAAATATAAATGTCGCACTTTGACCAAGGTACCTAGTGGCCAAATTTTAGGACATCTACCCAGGTGGAAATTGTGGGCTGCAATTGCACGTTGATCAGATTTTGTGTGGCAATTGGGAAATATCGCCAGTTCTTTCAGGATATGCACCCTCTACCCCTCATTATAACTGATTGTGTCATCCTTCACTAGTTCCTCTTCCAGTGGCTTCATACCCCACTGTTGAGTGTTATTGGAAGGTCCAGTGCTATTTGAGAGGAAGGACGTTACGTGTTTTTAAGACATGGGCATCTTTTATTTGTTCTCCCACATGGAAAAAATCCACCTACCCACATGTATGATTCTTTTCAATTGATTTATGTATGATGCTCATTTGATTACATGTGATTGTGAGAAATATTGTGCAAGTCCAAATTATACAAGTCTCTTGTTCATTTATTTATCTCATCACCATTTACACACATTCACTTTGCTATTCGGACATCATAGGGGACCCACAGAATCCTCGTCATTCCAGACGCTTGCAAAATCTCCCTCCTATCCTAGGAGGAGTTCCTAGTCTTGAAAACTCATCAACTCAAGTAGCTCACACCCCTGTGAGGGTTACTTTTTTGGGATCAGCTTTGCTTGGTTCCACTTTACTTGGGTTCAATTCCCAAGGCCAACCATCCACCAGCTCTCCTTTACAAGGAAGCAAAGGGTAAACTTCCTCTCAAAGAAGAAGTACAACCATGGTTGGAACTAATCCTTCGCCATCACCCCACATGCCATATTTTTCATCCCTCAACATACCTGATTTGAGTAAACTCACGAATGACCCTATAGTGCATGACCCCACATGGCCCACTATGCCTACAGAACTACCTTTAGACATTCCCAAGTTTGAAGGAAAGGCGAGAGAATATCCCACCAACCATATCATGACCTTCCACTTATGGTTCTCTTCAAACAACATCATGGACAACTCCGTCCATTTAAGCTTATTTCAGTGCACACTCACAGCCCCATCAACCAAACGGTATGTAGACGAAAAATCAGGGTCCCATGTGACTTTTGAATCCTTGGCCAAAACATTTTTGACCTTCTTTAAACTACCAATTTGTCATGACAATGGTCTAGAACTGCTCTCTGAGTTTAAACAAACCTCAACCACACATATCACCAACCACATTCACGAATGGCATCAACGATGCAGTTTATGCAAAGTAGAAACCACCAAAGAACAACACCTCGATTGGTTTCTCCAATCACTTGTCTCTATCATTGCCAAAGATGTTGCCTCCACCTTCCCCCAAACTGAAGAGGAAGCCATCAATGAGGCTCAACAGTATGACCTCATTTATTCCTAGTCAGGTTACTTATACACAGTGATACCTAACACCCCAAGACTCGTACCGTTCAGTTAGGACAAACCTGTGATGTCTCACGCATCGGATGGATTGATTGGTACCACAACACACCACAATCCATACATCCAACCACCACCTCTATACAGTACACCCCAATATTCATCGATGTATGGAGGACCCCCTTATTACCCTCCTCGCCCTTACCAACTGCCATATCCTGTGCCCCCCCCTCCACCCCTGAGTGGACCCTTGTTGGCACCCATGATGCGCCTGACTTCTCAACCAAGTTCAAGTACCCCTTCTACCTCATCTTATAACCTGGGCACTAGTGAAAGAGTTGTGCCTTCCTATGCACCCTATGGATCATTACCACAAAATAATTCATATTTTCTATTTTCTGGCCCTCGACAACCAATTTCTCCTCCACAAGGACAACCACTTGTTGGGGTTAACTTTGTTCATCCCTCTCCCATTCAGCAATTTAAAAAAATTGAACAAATGAATACGAAAAATCCATCCCATCAACCGAATAATGCCAAAAATAAAGGAAAAAACCAAAACAATAATAACCCAGGACCAGGTGGAAATAACCCCCAACAAAACCAACCTATTAGGGGAAACTAGAACAAGGGTAACCAGAACCCCCAAGGGGAAAATAAGAACAAATGCTAAGGGAGGAACATTAACAATAACCTTTAGATGAACTTCCCTTGTGCTCTTTGCAGTGAGCATGATCATTATACTGACCATTTCCCCCAAATCTATGACTTCAAATGAATGAAAGAGTCCATGAACATGCCACGTCCTCTAGCACTGCCTACCCCTCAGAACACCCCACAACAATATTTACAACACCAAGGTATGATGAATACCCAACAATATATGCATCCTTCCTCACCACAAGTGGGACAATATCAAATCCATGGAAATCTGGTGGATTGCAATATCCTTCTCACCAGCGAAGAATAAATTCTTCTGCAAACACGCAATCGTCAAAACAGTGCACCCCCTGAATCTACTCCCACTGCTTCGGAAGCAGATACAGCTACAACCATAAAACTCTTGATGATTCCATGCCCTAACATTGAATCCCCCATTCATATTCCTCGCATCCCATTACAACAGAATGTCAACAACCCTCAGGCTAGGGCGACACACAATTACAGTATGGTCGATGACTTAGCACAATCTCCTGCAGCCATTTTGGTATTGGAGGTCCTCCAAAACTGTCCCACTCAACGAAAATCCTTTCTTTTTCCTTGGGGGAAGTCACCCCTGTTGATACTAGACTCATCACATTTGATCTAGATTGTAGAGAACCTTGTCTCCTTGCTTTGGTAGTTTTCTAGATACCAATCAAAATTCAAAACATCACGGTTCATCGATGTATCATTGATGAAGGTGCATCCACATGCATCATGTCCAAAAATGTATGGCAAATACTTGGCTCCCCTGAGCTAATACCATCTGCCATTACCTTGAGAACTTATGATGGACAACCATCCTCTCTTGAAGGGATCTTTCAAAATGTCCCTATTAAACTCGGGGGAAAAACCATCCTTATCGACATTGAGATTATCGATGACCTACTCAATTATAACATATTGTTTGGACGTAGCTACATGTACACTATGAGCGCAGTGGCCTATTCTGTATTTTGAATGATGATTTTCACCCATAATGGGAAAATCATCACCATCGACCAAGTTTCACATTACGAGCCTAACCACTCCTCCAACATCGATAACATCCTACCTCTTATCCACACTAGCTCTAACGCATACCCACTCATGGAGATGAACCCCAAAATTTTCAAAGACCCATCCTTGTTGGGGGCATATCATGGAGAACCACCACTCATCCACACCTCAACACAATTGTGTGTTATATCTGCCAACGAAACTAAAAATGGAGATACCAATCCTCCCATAAAGGCTTCTCCACTGCCCGACCTCCCACTAGTGGAAGAAATCCTACCTCAGGAATCCCCTGAGAACCCTACAACACCACTTATCCCTGATTTCACCCTCCCCCAGGGTCAAATCCCGGTTTGGGAGACAATCCCTATTATAACCCTAAATTGCACCACACATGCTTACCTGGCATCAGGCCAACTCATATCCCTTCATTGCCAAAACAACTGTTGAACAAACTCTTTGAAAATCCTCTTGTGTCAAGGCCCATGTGCCCTAACCCATTACTTCACACGTGTGCATGCTGGCAGTCCCTTTACAGCCCGCGTGTACCTAACAAAGCACAAAAAAGGAAAGTTGTCGATGGACCAAAAAGCTATGGGTCAGTTAACTGAAACTCTCGGCCATGCATGGCCGAGGGTTCGTCCAAAACCCTAGCTCCTTCTAGCCTATAAAAGAAGGGGTAGGGGTACCATTTGGAGGAGGAAAAATATAGCGAAGAAACTCTACCCATTTGTCGAATCCATTGTCCCAACCCTTTATCCTTTCCTCAAGCCAAAGGAGAATTAACGCAAAGAAGTTGGAGGACAGAAGAGGAGGATCCCAGGATCAGGATCAAGGAGCGGTGGTCGGTCTCGACTTT